>BQNB010078993.1:0-16508 GCA_026074375.1 Tanacetum coccineum
TTTCCCAAAAAACAAACCAAGGATCTACCAGATGCGAGGGATACCCATGAGACCGTCTTTTATTTGATATAGGTAGTGACACCATCATGAATCATTGAATTCCTCACTAACTGATCTTTAATTGCGTATAGACACTCAAACGCAATAAGATAGAGTTTGTGGTCGCGCATTACAAGGCCGATGCGCGCGCAACTGGCTGGCGTTCCTCCTCCAAAAACACGTGAGCGTCATTCTCACTGAGGAGGCTGAACAAGTCCTCTACGGATGCAAAAAGATAAGTAATTTTTAAAAAATGTTTTTTGTTGCATAACATTGTGATCATTCTAACATGCATCTTTACCACACAAATCATCTTTGATTACGATAACAGTTATTTTGAGTATGCTTTTTCGAGAGTGAAAGGTAGCAAATTGTTCGGCGGTTTCACAGAAGAGATGGTTTTACACGCTTGCATGTTGGGTGGGTGTGACTGCTTGTCTAACCTACGAGGCCTTGACCTAAAATGCGTCATGAAGAATAAGTGTAAGGAAATGACACGTGAAAATGATTATCTAGAGGTACAATACGTATGATTTTCATGCGGTTTTTGACAATTTTTTTGCTGACTTTCAAAAGATTGTAATACTTTACATGTTTGAAGTTATTGATGCTTTGACGGCTATTAAAAAACCGAAGAATTGGAATACATTTAAAGGTTCCGTAAGGCTATGAATACGTATAGACACCGGCGTGTTTATAACGCTACAAAGAAAACCATTGTCTGTTTAGAGGATTTTCCGGATCTAACCGAAGATGATTGGCCGTACATATGACGTCAATTATCGCTTACATTACCCAATGTTGAAGATATTAGATATCATCCGTTAGCAATATCTTCCGTTAGTATTGGGTAATGTAAGACGAGCCTCACGGCCTATGTCCGGCCCTACATCTTAGGTTAGCTCCGACAAATACAATGGTTTTCTTTGCAGGGTCATAAACACGCCGGTGTCTATACGTATTCATAGCCTTACGGAACCTTTTAATGTATTCCAATTTCTACGGTTTTTTAATGGCCGTCAAAGCATCAAGAACCTCAAACATGAAAAGTATTAGAATCTTTTGAAAGTTAGCAAAAATTTGCCAAAAACCGCATGAAGATCATACGTATTGTACCTCTAGATAATCATTTTCACGTGTTTCCTTACACTTCTTCATGACGCCAATGGCTAATTTTAGGTCAACGCCTGGTGGGTTACACAAGGAGTCACACCCACCCAACATGTAAGCCTGTAAAACCATCTCTTTTGTGAAACCGCCGAACAATTTGCTACCTTTCAGTCTCGAAAAAGCATACTCAAAATAACCGTTATCGTAATCAAAGATGATTTGTGTGGTAAAGATGCATGTTAGAATGAACACAATCACAATGTTATGCAACAAAAAACATTTTTTAAAAATTACTTATCTTTTCGCATCCGTAGAGGACTTGGTCAGCCTCAGTGTGAGAATGACATTCGCGTGTTTTTGGAGCAGGAGGAACGCCAGCCACCTGCGCATCGGCCTTGTAAGGCGCGACCACAAACTCTATCTTATTGCGTTTGAGTGTCTATACGCAATTAAAGATAAGTTAGTGATAAATTCAAAAGATGGGTTCAATGATTCATGATGGTGTCATTACCCATATCAAATAAAAGACGGTCTCATGGGTATCCCCGCATCTTGTAGATCCTTGGTTTGTTGCCTCGGCAAACAGTTAAAAAGAATGAATCTGGTATAATTTGTAACTTACTCTTGGAAGGCGATATAAACTCCAATATAAAGAATGAATTTGATACAAAACTTCTCTTTCATTTCAATTCTTTACTCACCGAATAACAGCATCTTCTTTACCATTTCTTTACCACTGATGAGCTGTTCACCACTTCTTTACCACTGATGAGTTGTTCGAGGTGGAACAACTGGTCCTCACCTCATCAATGACAGTAGGTTCAAGGTCAACACACAGCACGAGGAACGTGTTTACCAACACCAGTTAGTTTAACGTATTGAAGGCATCGTCTCCACCTCGAATTGTTTTGTCACTCGGCATTTGCCCATCTGCAAATACAATTATCACAAACTATTAACAGCAAAACAAATCAACTAATTTCCTCATTTCATTTAAGCAACATAATTTTAACCCTTACTAGATGGGTGTTTGTTTAAGCTTATATAGTGGGCTTACGACTTATTGGTTTCCGGCTTATGTTTCATAAGCTCATGTTCTGTGGCTTATTTTGAAACTTTTAACTTATATAAGCTTATCAAGTCATAATAATTTTATATAAGCTGAAAAGTTTCAAAATAAAACAAAAAATGAGCTTATATTTCATAAGCTTATGTTTTGTGGCTTAATTTGAAACTTCTAGCTTATATAAACTTATCAAGTCATATTGAGTTAAGTACATTTTTGGTCCTTGTGGTTTGGTGCGAGTTCACTTTTGGTCCAAAATTCAAAAAAGGTTCACTTTTGGTCCAAAAACATAGTTTCGGTCCACTTTTAGTCCAATCCCGTGAATTTGCACTAAAATTTTTGGACTAAAAGTGAAACGAAACTATGTCTTTTGGACCAAAAGTGGAACGAAACTATGTGTTTTGGACCAAAACCAAACCTTTTTTTATTTTTGGACCAAAAGTGAGAAAATGCACCAAACCACAAGGACCAAAAATGTACTTAACTCTTAATTTTATATAAGCCGAAACATTCAATATAAGCAAAAAAAATGAGCTTATGAAACATAAACTCATGTTTTGTGGCTTAATTTGAAACATTTTAGCTTATATAAGCTTATCAAGTCATAATAATTTTAGATACGTCGAAAAGTTTCAAAATAAAAATAAAAATAGAACTTATGTTTCATAAGCTTACGTTTTGTGGCTTATTTTGAAACTTTTAGCTTATATAAGCTGATCAAGTCATAATAGTTTTATATAAGCCAAAAAAAGCCACAAAACATGAGATTATGAAACATAAGCTGAAAACCAATTAAGCCATAAGCTCGCAATAAAAGCTTAAACAAACACCTAAAAAGAAATAGATAAAAAAAAGTAAACTATTATCCTGAGATCTATAACTAAAACAACAAACTGTATAAAAAAACATAAACATATAATAATATAAACTAATTTCAACATATCTATAATAAAAACAAGAAAAAACATTTCATAAAGTAAGAAATTAATAATCTATATCTATACTTTTTCCTTTATAAAGGATGTATATCCAATGCCTAATTCCGAACCAAACTCCGAAGCTAAATTCACTGCTGAACCTCCAACATATAAGAACCACACACGTGAAAAAAAAACATTCACCTCTCCTTTTTTTCTCGCACTCACTCTCTCCGTATTCACATTGCAATGGTTGAGGTGGCTCAACGGAGGCGGGCTGCTGTACGGTAATTGATTGTACAAGAGGTGGCATATTTATGGTTTGACCGTGTGGTGAGGTACAGAGGGACGGTGGCGGCTAAAGTTGCGGTGGGGGTACGGTGGCGAGACTATCTTGAAGACGAACTTGTATGAGCTCATGTGTCTGCGTTCGTGAGTGTTTTGTAGGGGTGAGCAACAAAAACCGAAAAAACCGAAACCGAACCGAAAACCGGAAAAACCGAACTGAAATAAGCGAAACCGAACTAGAAATCGACGGTTTGATTTTTTATTTTTTCAAAAACCGAACTTTCGGTTCGTTTTTAGTTTTGACATAAAAACCGAACCATAAAAACCGAACCGAACCGATTTAATTAATTACTATTTAATTTATTACTAAAATACTTTTTATATATTAATGATTAATGTTGGGGTGTTGGGCTTTTGTAGGGAATGGGCCAAAGGATGAAAGCTGAAAGGGATTCAAAGGATCAAAGCTGGAAATCTTGACATTACTTTAGAGTTTTTACCTTCATTTATATAAATACTATACACATCTTTTCTATATCTTTTTTCACTTGTTGTAAGATTTTCAAACATGACATATCAGATGGATTGTATCAGATTGTGATGGGTTGAAGAAACCGAACCCAAAAAACCGATTGAAACCGAGAAACCCGAACCGAGAAAAACCGAACGGTTTCGGTTATGGTTATGCCAAAAACTGAGCATTCGGTTTCGGTTTCGGTTTTGGCCAAAAACTGACCCAAACCGAACCGTGCACACCCCTAGTTTTTTGTTTGAAGGGAATGCCCTAATTATAAGGAGTTTACACTTTTGGAGTGGGCTAGGTATTTGATGGTGATGGGCTAGACTTACTGAGATTGGGCCGAAAATGCTTATAAGTTTAGCTATTGGGTTGGTGTTATTGGTTTAATACGAGTATGATGAATAGGCCGGATAGTAAAATAATATCATGACGGGTATGAGACTATATCACCGGATATAGAGTCTAAGGGGTACGGCTAAAGTTGGAGCCTCGGAGGTACGGTGGTGGTTGAAGTTTCGGCGGCTTGAAAGTGGTGGTTTAGCCGGAGGTGTGGTGATTGTAGCGATGTTGGCCGGATTATATAGCAGTGATGGATGAGTTTAAAAGATATAAGAAAAATACATGAGAGAGAAAGTAAAAAATGAATGTGTGAAAGAGAGAGAACAAACATTTAGGGCCCGTTTGTTTCATGGTTATGGAATAAAGGAATACTATCATTCTATGATTCAATTTGTTTGGTTTATAATGGGGCCCGCTATTATGAATGAAAAGGTAAAATTATACCCTTAGAATGAAAGTTATAAGAAGAGTCATCTTTCAAGCTTTTAAGTAGTTTATTAGTATTATTTTAACATTTTTTTCTTATTTTACATCTTAAAAAAAAATAATTTTCTTGTTTTTCTCTCTCCACATGTGGGCCAATTTGATTATTAATGAATATAATACTAATAATTATTTAACTAAATAATAATATTTTTTTATAATGATACTAAAATAGAAACCCATTCACATTCCATAAATCAATCAAACTCATACCGATAGTGATTCCAAGCAACAAACCAAACGGGCCTGTACTTTTTGCTTTTACCGATATATATGAAAAGCTTTTGCTATGCTTCAGGTAGTTTTACGTTTTCAAAGTTGGGTGCTACTATTGGTACACCCGGCACACAAAATAAGTACATGTCTCGTACTTTTATCGTCTTTGTGTCCTTTAGTTTTATAGTACAACAGAGTGTTTTATCAGTTTCTCTGCTCCGTATTTTCTGACAGTTTAATAATTTAATATATTTTTATTAATTTTTAATTTTTTTAACTTTTAGTGCCTCGAAACCGCTGCTTTGCGCAGGTAACATTCAAGCATATACCTAAAGACCGTGTTCGAGACAATAGAGTTCCCAACAAGAGTTACCGACTTGGATTCCAGCTTGACAAATGTGAATCAAAATGCATACTCTCATTTTTGCTTTAAATTCGTGTTTATAAAAAATTTAGGTCAAAAAAGAATAAAAGATTGAAATGGGAATTAGGGTTTGTTGGTATTTATAAAAAGGAATTAGATGAAAGAGAATAAACGGGTGTCAAAAATAAAGTGGCTCCAATTCTACTTTATATTGCCGACGCAACTAAGAGAATAAATGTTGACGTGGTATCTTCTCTGCAGCGTTGGATTGAAGCAAATAATCTTGTCCGTTTAAAATAGTCTTGATCCTTATCTATTAGTCATTACATTATCTTTGGAGGGATAGTTATTTCATTAACCCACGTTTTAAACTAATTATGTGCAAGTTTAAAATACATGCTATAAACAAGTGACTTTAAAGGGTTGATTAGTGTGAACTATCACAGAAATATTGTAAATTTAGTTAATGACTTATCTAAACTTATTTATACTACAAAGATTCAAATATCGGGTAGCTTAACCTATTTATTTTCATGTATTTTCTTGAACGGCTACCTATTTGTTTTCATCACTTAACATTAAGATTGATCTAATGATTTTGCGTTTTAACGGTTAGGTCATGCTTTTACACAAACCATTGTCTCACGGTGTACAACATGATCAGATTCGACGGATTCTTTTTTTTATTTTCGATTGATTAAGCTTTCTTAATTATGTATTAATCGCTGTTCGTTAATTAATTACTAATAAGACTAAGATCCAACTTGACCTCCCACTTATTATCGGAGGTCTGACCAACGAGTAAACAAGTAGGGCAAAAGGTAAGCGACAAGCGTTAATTGCATTGTTAATGCAACTCTTAGATTTATGAGACACATGACTTTAGTAAATCATATAGTAATGTCATGTACATGTTTTGTCTCATCTTATGCCTCGAGTCCGAGGTCTGACCATACTCGATTTAACTCGATCAAAACAAGAACTTGCAAAAATTAACCTTAGGTCTGACCAGAGAGAAAAAATTTGCCATGGGTTGGAATGACCCTCAGGTCTGACCAAAGAGGCCAAGCCAAATGGTGTTCTTGGTTGGCTGGCATAGACATAAAATTTTCATATAGGGTATTCACAAGAATCTGTCAAAAGCGTGTACAAAGAGGCATGTAAACAACTTTGTAGCACTTATTTTAAAAACATTATAGATGACATTGTAGTAATCGTAGGTTCTCGGTAACTCCAATCGAACGCACAAAGAAGCGGAGAAACAGGTCAGCGCGAAGCTTATTAAAAACCTGAATTCTTTAGGAAGGTCCGCCTTAAACTTCTCTTATAGTTTGTTCTAGTCCGTATTTCCCATGTATTCATAATGTTCAATTTCTAATTAATCAAGAAATCAAGTTTCATTGTTTAGTATCTAATTAATTTTCTCAAAAATCAAGTTTTATATGAAACAAATAGCAGGTCACAATGAACATGTATTGGAGTGTAATTAATAGACCGGTTTTAACATCATCTTTCTCTTTAAGTATTAGTCCGTATTGCATATTAGGCGTGTAAACGAGTAATCAAGTAAACAATTATGCACATAAGCAGATGAATACAAAATATGACATTAAATAAAAACAAGTAAACATGTAGTGTATTCGAGTTCTCATACGAGTCTTCCCCAATTGAAGAACCATAAGACCCTCACTATGTTTTCATCTATGTGCCTAGATGACCCCATTCATCATAAGAAGTGATTGAGTAGGTCTTATGGCCGGAAAAAGGAAACAATAGCAAACTAAATATTTAAAAGTTCCACTCGCCATATACAAAACGATTTTATTACCATATTTAAAAATCGAGATATTTTATTAAATAGTGTGATACACTTTCCTTAAAAATATAATTAAAAAGAAAACAAATCTACTAAATTAACAAGTTAATTATACTTTCCTTTTTAACCTATATTAACCTTTATGGCAAGGATTTGCATATCATTGCCATATTTACAAGAATACATAAATAAAGAAAGTAAAAGTAGCGGATCTAGCGAAAAAATTAAATCTAGGCGTGTAACTAGGCGTTTTATTTAATTTTAAGCGTGTAACCCATATTACTAAAACGAGGTGGCTCGTGATGCCACTGTTGGGATTTTATAACTAGTTAAACCATTAACTACGAGTACGCTGCGGAATGGATCTAGTTTTAGTATATAGATTAACACATAATATAAGTAAACGATTACTTACCTCTTGATCTTGAATTTGAAACAAAGTAGTAGTTAAATTATCATCTCTCTTGCTCACACAACACGTCAAACAAGTATGCCACGATGCTAGTCGTTACTTCACTTCTCTCAAACACCAAGTGTTGTATCTTCTTTTCCTTGAACCAAAAACCAAAACAACCCTTGTAGTCTTGAACAAGCTTCAAAACCAATTTGAATCCTTAAATATGATGCGTTCGAATGGTTATAAAAGAGAAAGGTATAATATGATTATATTAATTAACTTATGCATGTAACTGGATCATGCAACCATTTAATAATATAATCATGAAGAGTGCATATCAATGCTTTTTGTTTGTCGGCAATGGAGAAAAGAAAAGCTGATAGATATGGAGAGAATATTGATTTCTCTATCTTAGAAATCGGATGAACGGTTTTCATATTTTGTGTAAGGGACGAGTAAAAAGAAGAGGTTAAGGGTGTTTATATAGCACCTTAACCCTAATCCTAAAACTTACTCCATTAATTTTCTAAAAACGACACTTGGACCACCTTCTAGTATATTCCAAAATCTGCCACTTTTGGGAGGAGGACGGGGTTTTTCGTTTTCGTCATTTAAGCCCTTCTCTTTTTATTTAACATGTATTAATTAGTTTATAACGTCTAACGGTTAAACTAATTACCGTTAAATATATTTCATGAAACATATTAAACCTTTTATAATAAATAGAGTTAAGTACATTTTTGGTCCTTGTGGTTTGATGCGTTTTTCACTTTTGGTCGAAAATTCAAAAAGGTTTGGTTTTGGTCCAAAAGACATAGTTTCGTTTCACTTTTAGTCCAAAAGACATAGTTTCGTTACACTTTTGGTCAAAAATACATAGTTTCGTTCCACTTTTAGTCCAAAAATTTTAGTTCAAATTTACGGAATTGGACTAAAAGTGGAACGAAACTATGTTTTTGGACCAAATCCAAACTTTTTTTGAATTTTGGACCAAAAATGAAAACGCACCAAACCACAAGGACCAAAAATGTACTTAACTCTAATAAATATAACTTGTATATACATTAAATGTTTAATAAACGTACTCTTCGTGTCTTAACGTGTGTGCCCCCAATAGGCTCACGTATTCCTAATGTATAACATGCGGATCCAACTCACATAATCCAACATTCTCGTAATGTATAAAGTACCCATCACACTCAAATGTTTTTAATTTCGCGTTTATTTCTGAATCTTATATGGTATGTACCTTTAGTGCTCATCACTGAAATACATAGTTAGATATTATGAGTTCATTATAACGAGCCTTTTAGCTTATTTTCCAAGTGTGTATCGCCTATTTATAAGTCTGCCATGAATTTCCTTATGCTTAGTACTTTATGGTAACTTTTTCATCAGTGTTTTGATACTATGTAAGGTTACCCAAACACTACTTCCTGTATTTTGTTTAGATATTGCATAAGATAATAAGCTGCTTTTATTGAAAATCTCAAGCTTTTTAAATAATCTTTTATGTACAAGGCATAACCTAATTAGGTATTTGAAGCAATGTTGAGAATATAGACTAAATCATTGGAACTGAAATCACTACTGCATCTAAACATTGTTTTTGCAACTCTATTTATATTTTTTTACTCAATGCGTGTTTTACTGAAGTTATGATTATGATAGTTTGATGGAGAGTTCTCATGTAATAAGCTGTTTCTTTTGAATGTGTTGTTTACAGGGACTCCCAAAGGCACTTGTGCAACTCCTTGAAATCGAGGTTTTTCTTGAATTTGTTTTTTACAGATGATTCTTGAGCAATGACTAAAAATTTTTGGTTTTGCATTTGAATAATAAGTGCATCTTATCACAGCTTAGGGGGTTGTGTTTCAAAAGTACCAAAGATGGGTTGAATATTCAGTTTAAAAGTGATTATAATTAGCAAGCGTCTGTTATCTCTTAGCTATTAGTTATGTGATTCTAGTCATATTATAAGACAAAATGCTATAACACTCCAACTGCTTGGCCTATTCAGTAATTTTGCTTTCTTTATGTGTTTAGGAACTTGACTATCTAGTTGGAGCTCTGTCCAAGCCTTAGAAGCCACAACTATAGCTGGTGGATCCAAGATTGGGAGTAAAATTTGTGTGATTATTGAACAAGGTTGATGTACTCATCCTTGGGGAGAGGTATTGCATTTACTATTTACAAAGCCCAAGGGCTCGTGGTTTAGTGGAGGAAGATAAGCTTGGCGCTGCAGTTACCATTCTTAACAAGGCCACTTCTTTAGGATTGCGTGCTTTACTGCTTACTACTGACGTTGTCATTGCTGATAAGCTTTCTCCTGATGCAAACAGCAAGGTTAGTTTTTTTACATACTGATTAGCATATTTGTTGTGGGTTCAGGAGGTTTCGGGTGAGAAAATAAGTGGGTAACAGGTCAAAATGGATATTTTGGTATGGGCAGTTTCACTTGAAACGCTTGTGGAGTTATACTATCGATTTATTGTGATCCGCTCGAAAGGGTAATGAAGCTGTTTGCTTTTGGAAAAATCTTCAGTGCCCTTTTGTTTGTTGGAATCAGGTCCCTTCAAATGGGTTACGAACTGTGGAAATAGCAAAAAACAAAGAGAATATTTGGAAGAGAGATGGGGCAATTTTCTGATTTTATTCCAGTGACTCAATAACACACCAAACAAATAGAAACCATGACTCCTACTATACTAGAAAATTTCCTGGAAATAAGGTAACAAAACGTTATTCATGCTAAGAAAATGGGAAAGTGGCCAACATGGCCTATGACTCTTTCAACCAATTAAATAAAAGTAGCAAATAAATAAATACTTCAAAAATTCTGGATTAATACTTCAATAAAAATATCTCTTACAAAAGGTTGTTCTATAGATTATTTAGTGATATTTGATACAAAGTCAAGTATCGTTATTTAATTAGTGACGGTGTAATTGGGGTTGGACATCCTCTATGGATTTTGTGTAATGTCAAGAACATGTAGTGTAACGTAACAAAATTTGCATGTTGCGGTAAAGTGCAAAACAAAAACGGATTTATGTACGGCCGACCAAACAACGACTCGGTGTTGAGACGTTTGGTACAGGCCCTCTGAGTTAGACCTCACAATTGAATCCTAGAACACATTACTCCAAAGCTATGATGTCAAGAACATCTAGTGTATTGTAAAAAAATGGCATGTTTCGATGAAATACAACGGCCCGTCAAACGGCTCGGCCTATAGACGATTACTACAGGTGGTCGGCGTTAAATCTCACCATATGATCTGGGCATTGCCTATAAACATTTACACTACCCACCTAGTTCCTAAAACTTTGAATTTTGTATGATTTGATAGTTACTATGATTCAACAATTGTTTCTTCAAAACAATATCTATCATAGGAGCCAACGACATAATATGATTTTTCGACCTATTTATTGTAAATAAGGAAAACTTGTTTTCATTACCAATGTGGGATTGTAAACTTAAAACAAGTTAAGTAATCCCATAAAATAAGTTGTTCAAGAGACATAATATTGTTTGTTGACGGAATCGCATCTTATTTATCAAGCTAGAGAAAATTGATACCAAACTCAAGTTTATTTATTTAGTGACTAACTAAAAGAAAAACTATAAGTTATAAAAAAACTAAAATTGCAGTTTTTTAGTTCAAATATTTATAAGTATTATCTATTGTAGTCATTGGGATGCACCTCGGATGATCTTCATTATGTTAATTACTAAGAGGATGACATTCATCATGTTAATTGCTAATATGATAGTATTAAGTATAAGGTGACTTACTAATTGCATATAAAACATAGACTTCTCATTAAGATGACAAAAAAATTAGATATTATACGAATTGTTGATTCGCAGAATCTATGTTTCCGTAAACAACATCGAACATATGAAACCAACAACATAATACTCTTCTCAATTTACTTAAACCATATTCACCGAGACGAGCCTTGAATCGCTCCACCTCTCCATTTGGTTTAGATTTTATTTATAAACCTCACCTTGAAGTGACAACATGTTTTCTATTTGAAGAATCAACTAGCGTCCATGGTGTCGTTATCTTAGGCGCTCGTATATCTTTCTCCATTGCTTCTTACATATTTGTCCTCAACCAGCCTGATTGAAATTCTTTGGCTCATTACCAGAAGTAATGGCCGCTAAAAACGCTTTTGAGATAAAAAAAAAAATTCATATGACACAATTAGACATAGGGGTGAACGTGAGGGATGCTTCCCACTTGATGCGGGTTTTGCATGGTCGACGATGGGGAAGCTTCAAGTGATAGTCACTTAGACGAGCCGGTTGGGACTTGTTTCTTTTCACTCTGGTGAGCTCCTCAGGAATATCCGGTTGTGCTTCATTACCTTCGGTGGTCTCTGATTGGACTAAGGTCTCGCTTAGAATATTTTTGGCTTCATTTTCATTCAAAGTAGGATTGACATTGTGCTCATCAGTGTCATTGGTTCCATCAGATTCACTAGGCTCATTAACCACACTATTTCTATTTGTCTCCACACTTGAGGTACTTTCATCAACGTGGACTTCATCAATAGTGGGTTTCACGTGGTTTTTAATCTCATTACAAATGGGTTTGTTGAAAGGTTCAAGGGCATCTACTTCTTCATAAATCAAATCATCACTCTTGAAAGGGAATTTTTCTTCAAAAAATTGGTGTCTCTAGAGATTATGATTTTGCCCCTTTTTTTGTCAATAATTTTGTAGTCTTTAATTTGTTCCTTGTGGGTAGCCCATGAATACTCCAGGCCTCCCTCTTTCTACAAATTTATCCCCTCTTGTGTCAATGTTTCGATGGTACGTCAAGCAACCGAAAACCCACATATTGTCATAATCAGGCTTTTGGTTGAAAAACAACTATAAAGGGGTTCTTAGTAGATGGATAACCTTTGATGGCAGTCAATTTAATGGATGTTAGGGCAGTCAAAATGCATTCACCCCAGAACCTCTTTGGTAAATTTGCTTCGAATCTGAGTGATCGAGCAACTTCGAGTATGTGTCGGTGTTTCCTTTCAACAACTCCATTTTGTTGGGGTGTATGTGGGCAAGTGATTTCAAGTAAAATTCCCCGTTCATTATAAAAATCGGTCATTTCGTTAGACGTGAACTCTCCCCCATTGTCACACCTAACTTTCTTAACATGTCTTTCAAATTGAGTTTTTACCATGTTGCAAAAAAACTTCAACCACTTGCTAGCTTCATGTTTATATTTTAAGAGGAATAACCATGTAGCTCTACATATACATCGTCTACAATAGTCATAAATAGTGTTCACCTGAGATGGTTGGGGTACGATACTTTCCCCAAATGTTGCAATGTATCAAATCGAAACAAGCATTCGTCTTTATGAAACTATTGGAAAAAGGTAACCTAGTATGTTTGGCCTTACAACAAGGATCACATAATTGTATAAAGTATACTTTAAGAAAATCAATTTGCACAAGCTTGTCTCAGATTTTTGGCATGGTCCCCCCCCCACCCCCCCCCCCCCCCCCCCCCCCCCCCCCCCCCCCCCCCCCCCCCCCCCCCAATCTTTTATGCCATGTATTCCTAGTAGTCATCATAGCTCTTCTTTCACCGTTGAGCAACCCCATTCGGTATAGACCTTTTCTACATTTACCCGTACCAATCAAGATCCTCGTGTGAAGTTTCTGCATGACACAAAATTCCGGAAAAAAAGTTATGGAGCATTGAAGATTGTTGGTTAATCGACTCACTGACAACATGTTGCAATTAAATTCAGGGATATAAAGAACTCCCTTTAACTTAGCCCCCCCCTTCTAGGGTACATTCCCCTTTTCCCTTTACATGTATGGCATCGCCCTTAGGGATAACAACAGGCTCTTCATTTGAGAAAAAAAATTATTATCAAGTATTGTTTCGTCATGAGTTATATGTTGGAACTTGAATCCACTACCCAATCGCTATCCCAATTCCTTTTACCTGCCATGTTAGCCATCCGAACACTACTGTCTTTGACATCGTTTTAAACAAAATGTTTCAAGAATGAATGATACTGCTCTTTTGTAAGACCTGGTACGGGGCTAGCTTCAGTTTCAACATGAGCAGCTATCGGTTTCACTTTACCTGGCCACCAATCCAGATAACCGATTATTTTGAAACACCCATATCGTGTGTGCCCACTTCTTCCACTTTTATAGCACTTTTCCTCTGTGTCTCCACGTTTCTGATACTTTGGTACAGTTTTATTTTGACTCACATTGTTCTCGCGCCGGACCGGTTTAAAAGCCTTAAACGCAGCGCTTTCGGGGGGCGCTTTCTTCTCACCTGATATCGTCCTTTGTCTTTCATCTTTGGCAACTAGGTGATAGGCATTTCCTAGTGTTGGTATGGGATTCATGGCAAGGATTTGAGTTTTGATTACCGCAAAATCGGTGTCCAAACCCATCAGGAATTCGTATAGTTTCTCCTTTTCCTGTAGTTCGTTCATTTTTTTACACATTTCACATGAACATTTGTTACATGTGCAACGAGGGGCTGGTATCATAGATTCAATCTCATCCCAGAGGCCACGCAGCTTTGTGTAATAGGCCAAGACTGAGATTCCCGCTTTGGTGTGTATTGGAGAGTGTTTGCTTCAACTCGTAAGCGCGGGGGGCGCTTTCTTTCCCAAACCTTTCGAGTAAATCTAGCCAAATTTCAGAGGTAGTGTTGGCGTATTTTACGCTGCTTCTGATGTCCTTCTCCATAGCCGTCGTGAGCCAACCTTTTACATTATAGCGTTCACACGCATCGGCCATGTAAATCAGTGGGCTGTTTTTTGGGGTTTCAATTCAACGTACATAATGAATCCGTCCTTGTTCTTGGCAACGAGAAATATTTAAACATCTCGTGGACAATCTGTGTAGTAATGTCAGTGAGGGTGTCGTTGAAAGCATTTGCTTCGGGTAATCTGAAGCATAAATGTAGAAAAGAGAATTGATGTCCGGTAGGCCTTCCTTCTTCGTGCCTCCATCGTTGCCTGTCATGGTGACGATCTCTAACCTTGTTTATTTTTTTTATTATTTGAACTCCTCTGGTACCATCTTAATTGGAATGGTAAGAGAGATATATGTTTACGTTTTGTATATCTTCTTTTTGTAAACCATACACAGCCATCATATAAATACAAAGATCAAGACTAAAAATATGGAAACATAATAAAGGGAATACGTAAATTATGGAGAGAAAATAAGGCAATGATTGGGCATGATCAATCAAGGAAATAATGATTGACAATAGGAGATCTCAATACTCCCAAGTAAGAACTTAAGTTGTTAAGTCCCCAATCCTTTTGTGAGCTGGTCCGCAATTTGCATGCTAGTGTGTATGCGTAGGGGCTGAATCTCTTAAGACTCAACTCGCTCCCGACTGAAATAGGAATACATCTCCACATGCTTGGTTCATTCGTGGAAAACAGGGTTATTGGCGATGTGTCTGGCCGCCTGATTGTCACAGAAAAGCGGAGTTGGTCCAGTCATGACAATGTTAAGCCCCTTGAGAAGCGACTGCATCAATAAAATTTCGCTAACCGTGGAGGCCATGGACCTGTATTCTGCTTCGGCAGAGGAACGTGATACCACATTTTGTTTCTTTGTCTTCCATGAAATGGGTGCTCCTTCAAAGAGGAGGAGATATCCCATTCTAGATCTCCTGGTAATAGGGCAGCCAAGCCAATCAGAATCGCAATATGCGGTGAGGTTACAACATATGTGATACGCCTTGCAAGTCATAGTACAGTAGCAATTCATCATATGATAAAAGCACAAAACTTTTGAAGTTACAAAAAAACATGTTTCATAGTTTAATGTACGTATTAATTTGCCAAAAAATGATTTTTACAAATAACACATAGCACATCACAAAGAATTAATAATATATGTGTATTTAAACAAACAGAATTAAATTAAAATTCAAGATTAACTTATCGCCGGATTCTTCGAGTATATTTTCCACACCTCGATAAGTTTACAAGAATCTTGATTTAATTAAAACACGTTTCACTATAAGTATTAGTCCATTTATAATTTCAAAAATACTTTTGAATATACTTATATCAAGTCACATAAAATAAGAGTAACATATAAGCATATAAACAGACCGAAAGAGGGGAAAAGGTGAAGACATACTCTATATATGTAACACCCCCAAAAATATGTCGCAGCAGAAATTTGTCCGGGGGCGTTACTTCATAAAACAACAGCACAAGATACAAGAGAACGACCTCTAAATGTGTCGTTTGAAAAGTAATCTCGTTGATTTCCTTGAAATTGATATAACATTTGTCCCATAATTGCATCATAATGAAAAGCTTGAAAACAACCCAACGAGGTTTGATTATGTAAGTAGAAATTCATAAATGAAATCTTGTCAATTTTAGACTCCAGTGCACATCAAGTAGGCCAAGCATCTAATTCACCTCAGAAAAACATGCTTAAAAAGTGTCAACATAAAGTTGGTGAGTTCATAGATTTGTTTAAATATAAATGTTAAACCAAATGTTTTCAAAGTGTGTATGACTATTTCAGCCCTTATAATAGTCACGAAAATGTAAGTATGAAAGTTGAACGGCAATTGTTCAAAGCATGTATGATATTTATATATATATCACCAAAATATTTCAAGTATGTATTGCCACTTTATTCAAGGCATAGTAAATATTCATGTGTGTATAAAACAATGATTACAATTACTCTAAGTTCATGAAACCGATGCACTATGTACCCATCGGAGGTGTCCCCTCCAAGAACACTCGGGTAATAATGAAAACCATATGTACCCATCACAGGTGTCCCCTCCAAGAACACCCGGGCAGTAATGAATATGTACCCTTCGCAGGTGTCCCCTCCAAGAACACCAGACAGTAATGAATATGTGCCCCTCGCAGGTGTCCCCTCCAAGAACACCAGACAGTAATGAA
>BQNB010078993.1:16695-28436 GCA_026074375.1 Tanacetum coccineum
TTGTTTGAGCCTGATGAAGATGATGAGATTTGGAGAGATCAGCATGAATACAATCTTTTAAGCTGGAGATTATGTGATTTTTGTGGGATCCATATTTTGTTGATGGAAAATGGATTGGCAATTCATATGTTGACAGAGAATAAGTATCCCTTAAGCCAAGAGATGTTAACAAATATGTTAAGTAAAAAAATTGGAGGTAGATCATGAGAGCTCACAGGCATTTGAACTCCTCAGGTTTATAAGATCTCAAATTCAGAAGTGACAAAAGTGTTTGAAAGAATCATCAACAGAGGAAGAAGATTAGAAGAGTTTATTCAGAAGAAACTTGATGATTTAAAGGACAATCACAAGTTTAGGGGAGGATTGTTAGGAATAAATCTTCATATGACTTAATACTGCCAAGAGTACTAAAGGAGTTAGTACTGCGAGTACAAAGTTAGTACTGCTACATGGTCAAAGCTAATGAACTGAAGATAAGAATGCGTGGAGAGTATTTTGGATATTTATATTTTGAATTGTAACTAAACTTAATGATAGGCTGATATCTTTGTAAAAGGGTTCCTTGTATTTCTATAAAAGGAGATCCTAAGTGAAGTGTAAGATAGAACTTTTAGAGATACATTTAGAGAAAATTTGTAACAGCTTCAAGGTGTGTAACCCCAGTACTTCAAGAGTACTCGTATTATTTATAATATTGAAACAGTGAGTTTTGTGTTCATTGTTTGTGTGTGATCATTACTGTTTCATTAATAAACTTCTCTAGAGTATCAAAGTATAAATTCCGCATACACTTTGGTATACATACAAAGTCTCAATCTTTGTTATTTTGGATTGTTCCAAGGTAACAAACTCTTTATATCATAAAGATTCGATCAAGGCGTGGGATCAACACAAGGTATGCTAAAGTTGCGAGTGTAACAGACTAACATACTTTATATAAAAGTCAATGATGGTGTCATTGACAAAAGTGTCTGGTAGGAGCATATCGACGTCTCTCTTACCAATAGAAACAACGTCAATTTCCCCGTTTGGATAGACGACTTCTTCAAAAGATTGATCAAAGCTGCAAGCATCCATAATTATGTAAAGTGCATGGATCGACATTAATGTCGAAACACATTGCTCGATGTTTGAACTTATTATATATGCTTTCAATACCAAAGAAAATTTCATTTCACTTACCAAGGAAAATACGTCGGGAAAGAGGATTCGGTGTCTCCATCGACAGCGTCTCTGCAACAATAATCCCGAGTCGTCACCATATGAATACAATTACCATTTTGACTAAAAACGTCAAAATAATGACCAATTGAACAATGAAAGTCAAAATAAGGAGTTTCATAGCATCTACTATTGAGAGCAAATCAATCCGTATATAGATTACAAAAGATGTGATAGTTGTAGCTTGTTATCAGGCTCACGAGCTAATTTTTTTCGGCTAATTTTCATAAGCCCATATTTTTCGTTTTATTTTCGCGCTTATGTGCTGGACATTTAGACCTGTAAAGTGATTACATACTTGACATTAAAAGATATTATTTACATTCAAACTATAGGTAAAGTACTCATGACATGCAACAAAAAACACTAAAGAAAGCAACAAGCTAAATAGCTCACCCTGACTCATGTATACCAGTCCATAATGTTTTGTATGTGTCAAGCAACAAACCAGTAGGTGCCAATAAATGCAAACATCAACTCGGTACCTGAAAAGACGTGTGGAATCAAGAGTAAAGAACATTAGTTGCACGAATGAAACTATTTTGAACTTATTATGCAGGAACAATAAGAAAGCACAAACATTTTTCAAAGTTAAGAAGTCTAATTTACCTTTCGGTAGCATACCTATTGTTGATATTTTTATAAGGGGGCGTTTGTTTCAGCTTATATGTCGGCTTATGAGCTTATTTAATTTCGGCTTATATTTCGAAAGCCCCAATTTTCTATCTTATTACGATATAATAAACTTATATAAGCCCATAAGTCTCAAAATAAGCCGGAAAATTGGGGCTTATGAAATATAATCCGAAATCAAATAAGCTCATAAGCCCACGTATAAGCCGAAACTAAAACCCCCCAAAGTATCCTGAGAACAAAAGCATTAAAAAGAATATGACTATAACCTGAAGGGCATTCAACATTTTCAGCTTGTAATGTTTCATCCTCCATAAGTACACGAATTTTCAACGTTGTCATACCAGCCTGCAAAAACTTATGGTACATAAATGAGTAAGAAGATACATAAGCTTTTCAGAGACGGTTGAAAATTGAAATTAAAGCTGGTATGGACTTACGATACCAATGAGATTTGATACACAGTATATCCTCAATTCCCCACTCCAGTCTAAAAGGTTCTTCATCATCATCATCTAAAAACGAGCCCTCTATTTGGATGCAACTGCTAGTGAAGGTTAGGACACAATCTGCGCAATATTTATCTTGATACGCCATATGATCCGGAGAGAAGACAACTGTTGTTACTTCTTCATCGTCCTGTAATTATAAAAGAGGTGTAAAATTACAAGACAGCCCACAACAGACCCAATATGCCGAACTGTAATTTTTGTGTTTTAGGATGACAAATACACAAAGTGATACTCACAAGTTCTACGTAGATTATTGTTCACTTGTTTTCGTTTATTAAGATTTGCTTATAGTAAAATCTTCATACTCGTTATAAATGACTAAAATTGTAGTTAGTTCAAATATTTAGAAGTATTATCTATTGTAGCCATTCGAATGTTTACTATATTAATATTGCATATAAAAGATAGACTAAAATTTTTAGATGACATAACATAACACTAATCTCAATTTACTTAAACTGTATTACATGTACGTACATTATTGATTGCGTAATGTTTCTCTGAAATGTTGATGTGTAAATATGACGGTGATTCTTGGTATCCTTTATATTTAGTAATGATACCTATGCTCGCAAATATAGTTTGTATGGTTTCTAGATTTATTTTTGGCGATCTATAGCTATGGACTATGGTTTCTTGCGCTATACGTCTCATCAAATGCTAACGTTTTCATTTAACCAAATATCATATCAAGAGCTAACGTTTTTATCAAACCAAATATCATATCAAGAATTACCGGGCCGTTTAAAATTCTAATTTCATACAGTGGCACAGTGCCAACCCCAATTCTGTAATAATAACTGTAACTAATCAGCGTAAACATACTTTTTTTATCAAAAAAAGTGTTAGTATGGTCAAGCTACTACAATTTAGATGCAAATCTAAAAAACCCTTGTACACCTTGTAGATAATTAAAGAGATTTGTCTTTGTGTCTTCTTCGTCAGGTAAGAGATAAGAAAACGCGTAAGACCAATTTAAAACTCGACGGCATTCTACTATCTGCAGAAAATAAGAATATCATCATAAGATATATTTATCAACAAACTAATAATATTGTCCTCAATATTACTACTGTTTATAATATTATCCTCAAAATTACTACTGTGAATAATAACAAAAGAGTATTACAATTCCTTTTAACTTCTTTTGATCGATACAGAACAAAATAAAAACAACATCCAAAATTAACCCCTTTTTCCTTTATGTTTTGTGTGTTGCCAGAATAACACACAAACAAAAATAAGTTGTACATAACTACTGAACCAACGCAACACCAGAAATTTGACAATAGCGAAACTAAAACCTGAACCAACATGAACGCATACTATTTGGTCTCGATCCATAAAAGCTCAAAGTTTAAAAACATAAGTTTGAACCATGCGACTGATTTCTAGGGCTATGTAAAATTTGAAGAATCTGGCCGGCACACTGCATCTATGTACAGTAGAATTGCATCTTAAGCAAAGAGTATGACCATGAACTTCTGCATTTAATAAAAAAAATTTTATATAACAGTGATCGCATTTCATACCAACACCGGGTAACTATTACCTTTATTGCTTTGTCAGTGAGCATGATAAAAGAAAATAGATCCTAGCAAAGACTAACGTCAAAAATAGAAGTATTGTCCGTCAATTCAAGTCTCTAGAACAGAATGTATCTCAAATTCCATGAGAGTTGAAAGCAAGGAATGCCGTTAAGAGCCGGTATGTAAAATTTCAAAAACTGTCCCGGTTAGTATGTAGCAAACTCCTTTACTTAACTTATAATCGGCTCAAACATAAAGTAGTTGTTTTTTTAGTTTCAAATTGAGTGCAGTTTTAAGTGCACAAGAAACACTTAGACTATTATATTGCCAACTATGCACAAAGCTTGTTCAAGTTATTCAAAAAGTCATAAGCAAATTTGTTGTGGCGGAAGTCGAAAATTGGTTATCTGCTACTCAACAACAACATAATCACTTTCTACTTACAATGCTAAACACCCTTAAAACATATCCACGTATAACTTTAAAAACACCCTACATTCCTAACATATTTTGGATGTTAATTCTTTTCTCAATGAAACTCTTTATATAAGAAGTGTCTAACATGACACTGTGATCGGTAGTAATGGGTCTAAGACAACATGTAATGAGAAGTGTATAGCTTAACTTCGTATGCTACATTCTTATCCGTCTTTAATACTTTCACCACCATTTCATACATGATCAAACGTACTAAACAATAATATTGTGTTTGTTAGATAGTAGGTAAGTATTACCTAATTAATCTCTGTTTCGCTTCAGATGTAGCAAAAAAACTCTTTCCATTCATCAGTTAAAATATATGTACACTCCTCGTCCTCGGCTTCTTCATTCATGTACTGCATAATAATAACGACAAAGCAAAAAACTGACACATTTTAGCCCCTACTTTATCCCCCCCCCAAACACTCCCATTTTAGACGCATCTCATCACCCAAACCAAAAACAAATCCTGAATATAAGTGAAAAAAAAGCATAAACCAAACTTTTTAAAGAAACCCATAACCTGTCATTTTCCTTGTCGTCTATCGCAGCTTCATAACCTGTCATTTTCCTTGTCGTCTATTGCAGCTTTTCGTTGGTTTGACAACATTAAGGAGAATGCAGCTCTATCCCGCATCAAGACTGATATTTAATATTCAATATGTCATTGGTTATGGACAAATTGTAGACATCTATAGTTTTGTCATAAACTCATGATTCAATAAGTTCGTAGAAGACAGTGGCATCTTTAGTTTTATTTCTATCAAGGATTCTGAACTAAACTACAGACTAAAAATATAATGATTTCTCAAAATATAGATGAGGTCAATATGAATAAATTTACTCAACTATAATGCATGAAAGCTCGTAACAGCGTTCTAGAAAACATGGCGACCCGATATTAGTAGTAGACTGAATACTCAAGTCTAGTATCTATCAATAGCCATAGAAACCAGTTTTAAGTAAAGCAAACAGCCTAAACCAAACGGCCTAATCCAAACGGCCAAAACCAAACAGCCCCTAATTTGATGCCATAATTTTAATCAATGCAAACACAGTTAAGTTATGAGAGAAGTTACCTTAGCCATTGTCCAGGTGTTCCAACCAACAGCACTAAAAAGCAGATAAGCCATGTGTCAATATTGTAAAACCAAATAAAAATCCTAACAGTTTTGGAAAGAAAAGAGAATTACTCTTGCAAATGGCTTGTTAACCAGTAAGTGCGCTCCTTCTTTGTTTACTTCTTATTTTTTGAATCCAGGATGTACACCGTGCGTTGTTTTGGGCATATAACAAACAACACCCAATGGTCCCTAGTAAAGTGTATACACATTACATTGTTAGTAAAGACAATCAACACATAAACCATTTATATATGTAAAGCTTTAGTAAGTAGTATATCGTACTCTTGAGTATAAGGGGCTAGCATAAAATCGTAGTTAGAGACGCTTAATGCGTTTGTCAAGTAATCTTTAACTGCCGAACCCGGTTGAAGACATAAGCTCCCTTCAATCGAACAAGGGTTCAAAAACCCGCAACGGTTGTCGTTTCTTGACTGCAACATTTTGCATAGCCCCCTGAATAATGACAAGACATTTGTACAGATACCATCTTCATGAATGGTTCAGATTTATAACCATTTGTGGATAGATTGACAGTAGTGAAACCATCTTCATCCACATCAACACCTTTTTCGTTGTCGACCCATTTACATTTGAACAAGGGTATAACGGTTGAATTATAATGCAATTCCCATATTTCTTGAATGACACCATAATAAGCCTTTTTAGCATTCTTTGATCTTTCTTCACGATTCACTGTGGATAATTCTGTTGTTGATGCTATTAAGGTGACTCCGCTATTTTGTAATGTACTTTTATCATCTTGCTCTTTTGTGTAAAACGTATATCTATTAATCACATACCCTTGATATTTCACAACCCGTATTGGCCCAAATCCTAAATCTGCCACCAACTTTGTACAACAATTGAAAGTGGTACTCCTCACTGTTTTTTGAGCCAGTGTGAAATGTTATCATTATGCTTGTTATGCCAACCAAACCTGGGCCTTCTTCTATATATTTTTGTTGTTTCAAAAGTGACTTGTGCTCGTATATGTATGGTGCAATACATGTCATGTGTTGTAGAACTGTGAAATGTGCCTCACGTAAATCATCTATATTCGACAAGAAATCTTGGCGCCCGAGTGTACCTTCCGTGTGAAGCCTACCCTCATGTCGACTTTGTGTAATGCCAACTGTTTTCACTCTATTTGATATGCTGTATAAAATTCAATCGCCTCCTCGCATCTCCAATTCAATTATACACCTTTCCGTCGAGAACGGTTCCTAACATACCTTTTTTAAGATCCCCATGTATCACTCAAGGATACATAACTCGTAATGGAAATGTAGGACCTGCAAGTCCTTAATTTCTCTAACAATATGAGATACCAAATGAACCATGACATCAAAGAGTGAAGGTGGAAAGTACATCTCGAGCTCGCAAATAGTTAAGATGGTATCACGCTGCCATTGATCTAACAATTCGGGATCAATCAACAATCACCTTTTAATGAATCTTGTTAAAAAACAAACACAACTTTGTTATTGTGTGTCGGATTGATCCGGGTTGTTTTCCCCAATGAATAGCTATGGGAAACCATCTTGCGTCAATCAAGACGTGACAATCATGAGACTTCATACCAAACAACTTCAAGTCTTGCATTGACACCAACTTTTTTATATGGAACTTTAACTTCACTTAAACATTGACAAAATTTTGTTTTCTCGGCCTTAGACATGGTATAACAAGCTGGTGGTAGATATGTACTAGTCTTCCCAACAATCTCTCTGGGAGCTAGCTCTGGTATGATTTTCATGGCTTCCATGTCCTTTCAAACCTTAACTGCATCTTTTGTCTTTCTTTGAATGTTAAACAACAAACCTATCAAACTTTCACACAACTCCATTTTTACTCTATAAAGCATAATCAAGACAATGTTTCGAACTTGTCAACATTCCCACTAAGGTAAATCCTAAAATATAGACTTCTTTTTCCAAATACTCTCTTTTGAAGTTGAAGTGCCTTCTTTCCCCTTTCCCAGAAACAATAAAGTAATAGTCTTCTATACTTGAGAGAATCATTTAATGGTGGTGGTAGCTTGTTAACTTCTATGTTATTATCAAACAACTTTCTATTTTTACGATATGGGTGATTCTCTTGAAGTGATCTTTGATGTCCCATATATACTGGTTTCTTACAATTAGCCAACCAAATCGAGTGAGTATGATCTTGACACACAGGACATGCCATTTTTCCTTTCGTTTTGTATCCTGATAAATTTCCATAAGCCGGAAAATCACTAATAGTGCAAAAAATAATGGCCCGCATTTGGAAAGTCTCTTTCTTGTACGCATCATACACTTCTACGCCCTTACTCCATATGTCTTGCATGTCTTTAATTAACGGCTTCAAATAAATGTCAATATCGTTGACAGGTTGTTTGGGACCTTGTATTAGCAATGACATCATGATGTATTTTCATTTCATACAAAGCCATGGTGGGAGATTATATATGCATAAAAGAACCGGCCAAGTGCTATGACGACTACTTATGTTTCCAAAAGGATTAATTCCATCTGAACTAAGTCCAAAGCGTATATTTCTAATTTCATCTCCAAATTCTTTAAACTCGTTATCGATGTTCCTCCATTGAAGGGAATCAGCCAAGTGTCTCATTATTCCATCTCTTTTACGCTCTTCGGCATGCCATTGTAATAATTTTGCATCCGTTTCATTTGAAAATAATCGTTCCAATCTTGGTTTTATAGGTAAATACCATAATATTTTAGTAGGTGGGCCATTATTGGTCACGTCGGGGTTAAGTGGTGTATTTTTTTTCGTTTGTACCTCGACTTACCACAAATCCGACACGCATGCAGGTCCTTGTCCTTATCTTTATACAACATACAATCTTTTGGACATGCGTCTATTTTTTCAAATTCCATTCCCATCGGGCAAATCAGTTTTTTTGCTTGGTATGTTGAACTAGGCAACTTTGCTTTTGGGAACATTTCATGCAACGCTTCTAATAGACTCGTGAAACCTGTGTCACTCCAACCATTGATTGCTTTAACGTTCATGAGTCTATAAGTAGTAGATAATTTGGTAAAATCCTCACAAACTTCATACAACTGTGTTTCTGAGTCGACAAACAATTGTTGAGATTGATCATGATTTTTTTCAGCAGCGTTACCCTCCAAATTAGGTAACATCTTTAAGTTATCACGATTATTATTGTTCGAATCATTGTTATATTCGGCATCACAATTTGAAATAGACGTGTTACTCTTAGTTTTGACTTCTCCATGAAAATCCCAACAAGTATACCTTTGCATAAACCCCTATTCTATAAGATGACTCTTAATAGTTTTCAAATCGGGATAACATGTCCAATTCAAACATTTTCTACAAGGACAATGAATTTTTGATTTTCCTTTCTTCACTCGATCATCTTCGGCAACTTATAGGAAAATAGACAAATGTGCTAAGTATTCAATCGTAGCACGTTCTATCTAGTACATCCATGTACTACGATCCATCTTAAATGATACTCAATATGATAATACACATTCACATCCTAAATGCGACAAAGTATTCAAAAAGGAGTCTTAAATGGGGACAATCCGAAATTAACCTCTATTAGGTTATCTTCGAGCGAGTATTAAACTAATGACGCATGAATGGCTTAGAAATCTGTGAGATATAGTTGAGATATAGTAATAATGTTTTGATGATTGTTGAGACGCGCCTGTCTATATTGATATTATTTGCAGTTAGTTTGTAGTTTTAAAAGTTGATTTATGGTAATGAGAAAAGACGTCTCCGTCCGATGTTATTGTCTTAGTGTTATGTGAAATAGTGATATTGCAAGGTGCTCAGAGTTGTTTAATATACTGTTAATTAAAATGACATCATTTAGTTGCAAAACATTATTATTAGCGTTTTTAAATGAAAGGTTGATGGATGAGAAATAGATGAATTTTGGCGGTTTTTGGTTTGATGTTTGTTGAGACGTGAGTGGATAGTCAATGCAGTTCTTTTTTGTAGATTATAGATCTGGAGGATGGAACATGCGGAAATTTGTATTGATATGTGAAACTGTGTACAGTCAGCACATATCTCCCTCTCTATCGATCGTTTTGTTTCGTGCCGGTTTAATTTAGTTTTATGATTGATTATACATGGTCGATATACGATCAGTTATGTCTAAACATGTTTAGTTGTCATCGTTCTAGGTCAAATTCGGTTTGACCATAAAGTAGGTAGTTAGCTTTCAATTGGATTTAGGTCAGTTTCGGTTTGTGTGTGGGATTGATAGTTTGTGGTATAAGATAGGAAGCTTAGCAAAATTGTTTGTGTTTGGGACTGATAGTTTCGGTTGCGTTACTTTGTAATGTGGTCTACTTCCAGCAGTGTAGACATAACTGATCGTATATCACCACGTATATGATTTGTTGCTAATCTTTTTATGCGGCCCCCCCCATTATTCTAGTGTTTTTGTGTGCACGTTGTAGGTATAGCATGTTCAAACATATGCTTTTAAATTAATTGTGAGTAAATGCCTTTGCGAGCATTCTATAAGATCATTTATCCTAGTAATACAACAATTCCGATCTGCTTAATAAGAAACAATGTGCTTACAAGCAGTTTGGGATTGCTTGTTGAAACTGCTTATCTGCTTAATACAGCTTGTTTCACTTGCAATCAATAAAAAACACTGTTTGGAACCTCTAGGCATGATAGAAGCTCTCCTTTTTTGGGTTACTTATTGTTTGTTTTTGATCGAGAAATGCTAAATTTCCATATCTATCTTCCTGATTATCTTGCTAATGGACAAAGCGACAATAATCTGTGGACTTACAAAAGTGAAGTTCTATAACACTGATTTTGGTTATAGGGCGTTTTGTATTTATTTTGGGGGCATTTTACGTTGAGTTGATGCTGAAATATTGGATTAAGGATATCGTAGAAAATGATGTTTAGTTATGTTAACTAATATAGATGGGAATTTTGATGGCATGGGCTGTGGTATCTATGTTCTTTGCGAATCTATCTAGTTCTAGAACATGGCTGCATAACCTAGTTTTCGCACCTTAATTACTCCGCTTTTCCCTTTGTGTTTAAATAACAGAACATGACTTATTAGCAGCTCTCTTGTAAAACTACCCTTTATGGTTCTTTATGGTTCATCTTCTTCTTGGGCGCAAATCTGATATTTTCACTATTTTCTGTTATCTTAATGGTGCTAATCAATGATGATGCTTAACACAATGCATAATATTGACATACACTTATGATGCCATTCGAATTAGGACCGTCAAGTCCACTTGAACGTTATTTTAGACACATTTGCAATATTTGTATAGTTATTAAAATTAATTTAAGAGCAGCAATTGGTGATCCACTTGGCGGCTGCTGTGTCACACACCTCATGGTTTTTCTATACTGAAACATGTTTATTAAGATTGCCTCTTTCTTTTGCACGATTTATATATATACAGGTTCGGGAGAAACTTAGTACATTTTAACCAATACTTGCAAAGAAGTTACCCAAAACGTTGACTGATAGAGTGAAACCTCTACTGGAGGTAACAGTTTCTGCCTTTGCTGATAGTAATGCCTCGTCATACATAGTTATTACAATATGAGACATCAATTGGTTAAATCAGTTAAACGATTTTACAATTGACATGTCTCGCAAATGTTGCAACACATTGAGTTAAAAAAAAGTAAATATTAGGATAGAATTAGCTTATTCTTTATTTTCACTTTATTATCCAAAATATATATTGAGTGAACCTTGGTATGTTGATCATATGGTTGCAGATATATAGCTCGCAATCAGAAGAGGAAGATGAGGTTGTTCCAGATGCATTATTAAAAAGGAGAAAACGTCAAAATTCACCAGTTCGAAATTCATTATTCAAAAGACAAAAGGCTTTGGATACAGATGATCCTGAGGATGTTGAAGATCCTCAGACTCGTAAGGTCTTGAAAATGAAGATGTCCAATGCTGAGTTGGCAGGTAAGTTGGATGTCGATTGCATCTCACTTATGACAGAGGCTGCTTGACAATTGTGTCGGAAGAAAAACAAAGTTGATGTCTATCGTTATTCACAACATGTTTACACGCCTGACATAATGATTTCCTTATTTAAAAATTCCTTATACTAGATGTTCCAAAATTCAAGCCCATTCGTAAACGAAAATTCAACTACCAGGTAACATTACATTTAAGCAAGTATATTTCTTGTATGATCTTTTTAGTAATATTAAGTTATTGACCATTCCAATATTGAATC
>BQNB010078994.1:0-17142 GCA_026074375.1 Tanacetum coccineum
ATTGTTATTACCTCCACCCTTTAAACGACTGTCAGATCGGTATGCCAAATTTTGGCTTCAGTTTATTATTATATTATTATTATTATTAGCCAAATTTCATGTCTTGTGGTCTTTTAACTACCTTGACAACGGTAGCGAGCCGTCAGGAATCGGTAGCCTATTTCCCCACAACACTGACAAAACCTCGATGTGTACCTTAATTTCACCAGAAGGAATCTCTACAAAGTGATTTAAACTAAGAATCGTAAAAACCAAAGTAACTTTATTTATTCAACAATAATATAACGTTTATTAAGCTGATGGGAGCAAAAGGCCACAATTAATCTCTATGAGCTCTAAAGAGATCCAACTACTCTACGTTTAGCATCTAACTTATATAAAACTCTATCATTTTTAGTTCTTCGCAAATTTAAAATTCTTTACTAAAATGATCCGCGAATGCTTAGTCTAATAAAAACAAGCTTAGCATATTTAAAGTCTATTATGGAAACTTGCAAACTCTTGGCTTTTTCAAGCTAGAATTCGTGTTTTAAAGCTTCTTGTATAAAAGACTAGCAAAAGCTTAAATTTATATAAGTTAAGGGGTAAGCTAGAGCGCAACATGCTCGATCAAGTCAAAATTTATTCCTTAAAAAGACAAAACTATGTGTCTAAACACTTATTCTATTTTTTTGAAAATTTTTAAATTTGTCCTAAAATCACATATTTTTTATGGAAAAACAGGGTTACGTGAAGACAAGGCAAATGCAAGTAAGATCAAATAGAAAGATCTCCCCCCATACTAGAATTACACATTGTCCTCAATGTGAAACTGTCACCCCTATACTAATTTCAAGGTATAATCCAAATATTAAGGGATCTCTACGCAAATCTAAAGCCATTTATTAATTATGCTAATAGATAAATTTTAATCAATAAGATCTAGGATATCGGATTCCCATATATAAGCATGCGAAGGATTGAAGATCGTGGTGAACGATGGGGGGTGGGGGGGGTGGGGGGGGGGGAAAAAAGAAAACAAAAACCTCGGCACAGATAGTCTTCAAAATTCGAGGCAATCCTGGACATAAAACACAAAACATGAAACACGAGAAAGGAAGAGGCAAGCCTCCTCCCCTCATACTTATTAATAAATATTATACTATTACTAGGGATAAGCATGGGTTGTCACCCACGAAGCGCTTAATTTTGTTAATTGAGTCACGAGCCTGACTCGACCCCGAATTTAGTGGTCCATGTGGAAAGTTTGGAGATCCGAGACAACCATTGGTGGTATGTCCCCTCCAAAATAGTGTTTAAGTCTATGACCGTTTACCTTGAAATTTGGTCCATTGGTTTGAGATAACTCGATGGTTCCATTAGGAAAAACTTAAGCAACGGTGAACGGGCCGGTCCAACAGGTTTTGAGCTTGCCCGAGAAAATATTTAATCGAGAATTGATGAGAAGAACTCGATCACCAACGTTGAAAACGCGGTTCTTAATCTTAGAGTCATGAATCTTCTTCGTTTTCTCTTTGTAGATTAAAGATTTCTCGTAGGCTTGATCTCGGAGTTCATTTAGCTTATTCATTTGAACCTTCCAGTGATCACCCGCGGTTTTAAGGTCAAAATTACAATGCTTAAAGGCCCAATAGGCCTTGTGTTCAAGTTCGATAGGAAGATGGCAAGCCTTTTCGTACACGAGCTTATAAGGAGTTCACCCAATGGGTGTTTTAAATGCGGTACGGAAGGATATAAATGCATCTTCTAAAATTATCAGACCATGAAGCACGATTTTCGCCGATGGTCATTTCTAAAATACGTTTCAAACCACAATTTAAAACCTCCACTTGTCCACTCGTTTATGGATGATACGCGGTAGAAAGACGATGGGTAACTCCATACTTAAGTATGACCTTCGCGAATTGGTCATTACAAAAATGGGTACCGCGATCACTAATTATAGCACGAGGAGTTCCAAATTGGGCAAAAAGAGATTTTAAGATTTTAACGACAACTCGGGAATCATTAGTGGGGAGCGCTTTTGCTTCAACCAATTTAGATAAGTAATCAATGGCCACGAGAATGTACTTGTTCCCTCGAGAAGACGGGAACGGTCCCATAATAATTAATGCTATACGTCAAGATCTCGCATACTTAGAATCGCATTTTGAGCATTTCATATTTTTTCGAGAGTTTTGCCTTGCGGTTGCACTGAGTCACAAGACTTTTACCATGTCGGTGGGCATCGCGGATGGTAAACTTGTCGGCCAATCGAAAACCGGAATCTAAAGACTTTCTTAGCGGTGTAGTCTTAACCTTGATGTCCCGATGGGTCCATATATGGCAAGCCGTGAGGCTTTTCAACGGAGTCTTGGCCGTGAACACATCGGTCTATCACTTGAATCCGCACAATCCTAATAAGTAAGGGGTAAGTCCCAAAAATAATACTTAACATCCTTAAAGAATTTTTTTCTTTTGTTGGGATGACATCCCTTTCACTACAAAATTTCCCGCATGGTAATTTGCAATGTCGGCAAACCATGGGGTACTAAAATCATTATGAGAAGATATTATTCCAAGGGTATTAAGAGGAAATGTTTCATTGATTTCCTTTTTCTCGAGATCACCTTCATGAGGATTTTCTAGTCTAGATAAATGGCCGGCCGCGAGATTCTCCACTCCTTTTTTATCATGAATAATAACATCGAATTCTTGGAGTAGGAGAATCCACCAGAGCAATCTCAAGATATCATCTTGCTTAGCAAGAAGATACTTGAGAGTCGAGTGGTCCGTATACACTATGGTCTTCGATAAGACTAAAGTAAGGGCCGGAACTTTCGAAAGCAATATTACCCGGGGGTATTAATTATTTTCTGTTGAACATATTCTTGTAATATGCTTGACGCATCCGTCATGGTCTTACATTGCATAGTGTATAGGCTGAAAAGTTTGGTTTACGTTGGCCCAAGACTTGCCACCTACCGATAATCACTAGCGTGCACATAATTGCAAATGTGTAGGTCCAATCTGGGGCATACTAAATCGGGCTTCGGTTAAATTTTTCTTAAGTATATTAAACGCTTCAACACATTATTAAGAAAATAAATGAAGTTTCTTTTTCAAGAAGATGGGTCATTGGCCGGGCGATTTTACAAAAATCTTAGATAAATCGACGATAGAAGGTTATTTACCCGGCGTGCTGACTAAAATAACTTCGAAGCCTTTGGACGGAAGTCGGTGAGGGAGTTTAGCTATAAACATCTACTTTAGCTTTGTCAACCTCAATTTCCCCTGGTACTTTTGAAATCTTATGTCCAAGAACAATGCCTTCTTTTACCATGAAATGGCATTTCTCCCAATTTAGAACTAAGTTGGTGTCTTCGCACCATTTTAGCATCTTGTCTAAATGGGAGAGGCATGACGAGAGGAAAGAATTCCTCAATGGACTGAGAATTCATCATGACCTCCATTGTTTCCTCGAGCTGTAGTGGATCTGTAGAAAATGGCCATTATGCACCTTTGGAACGTGCCCGGAGCATTACATAAACCGAAAGGCATACGTCGGTAGGCAAACGTCCCATAAGGGCAAGTGAAAGTTGTCTTCTCTTGGTCTTGCGGGTCAATAGGAATTTGAAAATATCCAGAAAATCCATCTAAAAAGCAATAATATTCGTTTCCCGCTAATCGTTCGAGCATTTGGTCCATGAAAGGTAATGGGAAATAGTCTTTACGAGTGGCATCATTAAGCTTTCGGTAATCAATACAAACACGGCATCAGTAAACTAACTCGTAGGGATCAAATTCATTATCTTCGTTTTCAATTACGGTCATGCCACCCTTTTTAGGCACACAATAAACGGGGCTCACCCACGGATATCGGGAGTAGTTAATATCAATCCAGCATCAGGGAGTTTGATAATTCCATTCCCCCCCCCCTAACAACTCTCCCCCATTTGATAACCTCATGAATTTTCGGATTCACCCTTCTTTGATGTTGAACCACCGGTTTAAAGTCGTCTTCCATTAAGATCTTGTGAGTACAAAAACTAGGGTCGATACCCTTAATGTCAAAAATTTTCCATGAGATGGCCCGTTTGTGTGACTTAAGGACCTTTAAAAGGGCGGTCTTTTCTTCATCTTTTAGTTCTTTAGAAATTATGACGGGTAATTTATCGGTTCCTTCTAAAAATGCATATTTAAGATGAGGTCAGTAAATCCTGAGCTCAAGCTCGGGAGGTCATTTGATAGAAGATTTAATCGTTTTAATTTCCTCAAAATGAGGTTCTTTCGGAGGGAGAGGAGATGATGGATCATTATTTAATAACTTCTCGAGTAGAAGGTAGGTCTCCCTGGATTTTTTTTTTTCAAATTCGGCATCATCAATTCTCGGTGGAATTGAATCATTTGTAAGACAAGCTTTGATTTCTTCTAAAATTAAGTCACCTCCTTCAAAAGGAGTGAGATAGGGGAAAGAAGTAGAAAGGATATGATCTAAAGACGGAGTAGGATTGCCACTCGTAGAATTATCCGAAAATCTGAGCACTTCTTGAGCAAACTCCTCACATGAAACGTCGATGACATCGATTTGTTTCAATCGAATTTAACATTATTGTAGGAGTATCTCTAAGTTGACCAACTTAAAGGTGTATGGCATCTTTATATCTCGGAGAGTTAAATCTTCACCATAAACATCAATCAAAGCACGTGTCGTCCTCAAAAAGGGTCTCCCGAGAATTAAGGAAACCCGAGGATCAACAACATAATCAATGACTACGACATTAGAGTGTCGGCCGTAGAAAATTGGAACTTTCCTATTTACAAAGACATCTTCAGCAATTCCGGTTATGGAATAGTACGTTGACTCGGTCTGCAGTTCAAGAATCATTCAAGTAGGGAGTAATGTTCGGGAGAGTGGATGAGGCTTCTTCATATGAAAGAGGCCATCAAGTTGATGCTTTGCACAAGTCGGCCAAGGCTAAGCATTCAACTATCTCCGGTAAATCACATGGAATAAGAAACTTGCCGGGGTCTCTAAGTTTTTCGGGCAACTTTTTTAGGATAACCGCCGAACAATTCTCATTCACCGGTGTTTTAGCTAAGTCAAACAATTTTTCTTTATTATTTAAGAGACTTAAACATTGAAGTAAATTTCGGCATATGTAGAAGAGCATCCGCGAAACTGAGCTCAAAATGTAATTCCCAAAAGATTTCAACAAATTTCGAAGCTAGAATATCATATTTTTCACAGAGCTTTTGGTCGTTATGTCTCGAAGGATAAGGAATTGTCGAATTAGGTTTAGGCTTTAGAGCAACTTTAGGCTCTGGAATCGGGTCTTGGACAATCGTAGGTTGGACGTGTATGGTACTTTCTAAACTTGTAGGTTACACCTTGTCCTTTGTCGCCTCGGTTTCACGTTCCACTTCCTTCGGTGGAATTGAAGGTCCATCGTAAGCAACACCACTTCGTGGTGGAATTATCATTTAGGTTTGGTAATAGCTTTCACGTCCATCCTCTCGGAGTTTAGAAACGGTATTATAGGTATGTTGATCCCGAACCAAGAGGTATTTGATTTTGCATATTAGTTAATATGTTCATTATTTGATTGTTTTGATTTTCTATCTTGTTGGTTCTTGCATCAATCGTAGATTTGAACTAATTTCACAATTCCGTCTTCATGTTAGTATTTGTTTGTTTTTTTTTTTTTGTTGGGGAAGTTTTGCATTGCTCTTAAAGTAGATTTCATTTTCCTTCTTTATGTAGTTCGTGAAACTATCGATGGTCCACTTGAGCTTGATAATTCGGGGCTTGAAAATTTGGAGCTTGATAATTGTTGTTTCCTTGATTGAAGTTTTGCCCTCTTCCTTGATTGTTCGGAGCTTGATAATTCGGGGCTTGAAAATTCCCTTGATTTTGATTTTGATTGTATCGGTTTTGATTATTTTGCACATTCGGTTGATTGAAACCGGGTGGTCCGAGGTAATTATTAGAGCGATAGCTAAGCAAATTACGGTCACCTTGTGGTTGGTAGGAATTACCCCCTAAATTGTGGTTACCCGTAGTAGCATAAACGGCCTCTTGAGTGTAGCCATCGGCGGCTGGGCACTCGGTAAAGGAATGGGGACCACCACAAGTCTCGCATTTCGTATCAACAGATTTGATCGTTTGTATTTGTCTCATCATCTCTACAAAATTCTTATTCATCATTTCCAATTGTCGAACAACTTTCGGACTCTCGGTAGTAGTAGTAGAAGAGATATTTCTAGACGTCTCGTCTCGAGTTGCTGAAGTATCCCAATGGTTGTGGTGAGCGGTCATGTTCTTGATCAATTCGTATAACTTCTTTCGGTGACTTTTGCATAAAATGTTCCATCCCGCTGCTGAATTGATGGTGTACCGATGACTTAATGTCAAACCATTATAAAATGTATCAATTTGTGTAACTAAAATCATGTTATGGTCAGGACACCGGTCAATGGACAATTTATAACGCTCCTATGCCTTGAATAATGATTTGTGCGGTTTTTGTTCAAATTTTGTAATCTCGTTCCTTAATTTAGTCACCATTGAAGGAGGAAAATATTTAGAGAGAAATTTCCTCAATATATCATCGAAAGAGTGGATGGAATTCCTTGGAAGGCGATATACCAAGCGATAGCATGAGCGTCAAGGATATGGGAAAAGAGATAATACGATGTGTGTAATCGGAGACGCCTATTTTGGTTTCATATGTTGAGTAATCTTCAATAAAATTTATCAATATGTCGATTGGCATCGTCGCCCGGTAACCCGTGAAATTGGAAGTATTTTGAACTTGTTGTATCTGTGATGACGAAGTCCAAAATCCGTAGCTTGAATTGGAATCGGGGTTGGTTAAAGTGTTCCGCCCGTCCATCTATTGACGGGTATGGCAAATGCCTCCATGATCAGGGAGTGGCCCGTTAGGTCTCACCTACTATTTGGTGGGACCTTATTTGGGTGGAGGAGGGGCCCGAAAGAGGCTATCCCATTGTTATTTAATGACGAATGCTCATAAACTTTCTTTTCAAAGTCGAAAAGGATGACGGTTCAACCTAAATTCCTTCTTCGAATAAGACTCTCGGGGTTCGAAGCGGAGTGTCTGAGAAAATAGATTAGAAGAAGTAGAGCGAGTGCTCATGCACTAAAAACAAAATAATAAAATAAAACAAAAATATTTTTGTAACCGATAATCGAACAAGTGTACGGTAACTCTCTAGAAAAATGCACAAAGAAGCGAAGGAGCGGGTAAGCGCGAAGCGTTTTAAAAACCTTCTCCTTTCGGGTCTAAGTTCGTTGGATCGACCCTCCTTAAACCTCTCTTATAGTTTGTGAATCTAAAGGGTAACCGTTTTCACAAGTGACAACGGTTGATTTTTATGTTTTTTAATTTTTTTTGGTATTTTATAAAATAAATTGAAAACAAAATATTTTTGTATTTTTACGGTTTTATAAAAGAAAAATAGAAAATTATAAACAATAACTTCACGGGGAAGAAACAAACTAATGCAAAAACAAATAAATGCAAGCAATAATTAAAGCAATTAAAAATTTAAACTAAAAACGTTAACGGGAATCTAAAAACGCGACTTAAAAACCTAAATTATCGAATTTTAACCCTAGAAATGCAAATTTAATTATTAAAATTCCTAAATGATTAAATAATTTTAGAAAAAAGAATTATATTTTTTTGACTTTTATTTTATTTATTATGAATTAAAAACATATTTATTCTAAAAATATTATAAAAAAAATATTAAACTAATTTATAAAAATCTAAAAAAAATCACGAAAAGTACTTTTAACTATTCTAATCCTAAGAAAAATAAATTGGGTTCAACAACTTTTTGGAATAACTGGAATTAGCTAAATTGGGCTGAAAGGGCTGAAAACTGCAAAAAAGGGTTTAAAGAAAGATGGTTGTGTAAGGTATAAACGAAAAAAGTTCCCTAAGGGCGTCATATGGTAAAGGTGCCTGTTGTTAAAGTGTTGGCTATGAGAAAGGGGGAGGTCACGGGTTCGAACCCTGTGGCTTCCCTTTTTGTAAATTTTTTTTTATTTTCTTTTTTAAAAAACTAAATATAAGACCAAAATAAGCAACTTTAAAAAAGGGCTTTTTAACAGAATTTGAAAAATAAGCTAGAAAAAGCTATTAAAAGATGACAGTTTAGCTTAAAACTGTTAAGCATTTAGAGTTAAATGTTTTGGTATTTTTTGGCTCAATAAGCAAAAAGAAAAAGGGGGGCGGGGGAAAAAATAAAAAGCTTAAAACATATATTAAACCAAACTTAATAAGCCACAAAAACTAGAAATAAGCAAATAACAAAAGCTAATAATCACCTAAAATCAATTAAACTGTTTGACACAAAAGGGACTTTTGACAGTTTTTAAACAAAGATAAAAACATAATAAGCTAAAGTAAAAAAGCTAAAAAGTTGAAAACATATAGAGTGCTCTAAGCTAATGACTCAAATAAGCAAAGAAATGATCTAAACATTTAAGGAAATAGGCTGAAAAAGAGGAAAGAAAATGGCAGACTACCTATTGATTTTTGGCTTCTTAAGATAAAATGGCTTTTGCAAGCAAGTCCTATGGGGCTTCAAATAATTACCCTAGTTATAGGATTTTTTGTAGTTTAAAAAATTTCATGTATGGTAGCATGTTATTTATTTTCCTTATGTATGCATGAGTGTGGTTCACACATTATTTTACTTTTAATGGATGATTATTGTTGGTTGCATTATTATTATACCATATTTTTCCTTCTTGTTATATGTTAGAAATATTTGTATTGTTCTAACTTGTTTTTGTAGCCAAGAAACCATAGCTCGATTCCTTGGTGGCCTCGAACGAGGGGGAGCACACATAAGGGGGAGCATTTATTCCGTCAATTTTAATAGCAATTCTCGCGAGCTTTTTGTAACTACAAAAAAATGAAGAAATGTACATAAATAACTCACTAAATACTTGTTTAAAAATAATTTTACATTTAATGAGTTTAAATTTTGTAATCATCAAAAAGGGGGAGATTGTTGATAGAAATAATGCCTAAAAACATTATTAATATTTTTTACATCTTTACGTTTTGATAATCATAAAATATAAAAACGTTCAATGTAAAATTAAACGTAAACAAGTAATTAGTAGTAAATTTTCTTTTCGAAAATTATATCACTTAAATGTATGAATAAATACATGCTTAATGCATTTTATGATCAAAGGAAATTTTTATTCAACCTCACACTTTTATAAAATGTTGTAACATTTTTTTAAAACATTGCAAACTTTTTTACATTAAAAGAAATATTTTATTCAAATTAACATATTGAATTAATTTTCGACTTAAAACGGCTAGAAAGGTTCAGAAAATTCCCCTACAACAAAAGGACCAATACTCGGGAGCGCCCAGTCTAGGGCGGGCCCCTTAAATACAGGGAGGCACCTTATCTTTAAGGGACGCCACCTATTTAAAGCGGACCGCCAATAGGTAGATGCTCATCTAGATTGTCCTATAAATACTGGATTATTCCCTACTTTTTTCTCACCTTTTGCACTCATTCTTTCTGATAAAAAACAACCTACACATCTCATTAAAATCCTTTGATCATTTAATCATAAAGCTTTGTTTCTAAGTGATCCAAGCTCAATTCCTCAAGTGCAAGAGAAGAATACTTCCATCATCAAGTGAAGAAGTATTACACCTCAAGTGTGTATTGCAATCTTGTTGCATCCATATCATAACTTGTAAATCATTTGTAAATCTTGTAAAGTTGTGTAGTAGATAGATCTTGGTGATTGTTGTAAGTATAGTTGAATCTTAGTGATTCATCCAAGTTGTGATAGTTAGGTGTGAAAGTAGAAGTAAAGTAGTGAAGTAGTGTGGTGAAGAATACTAAGGCGTGAAGAAGTTGTGTAGTTGTGAAGTTGTGTTGTGAAGTCGTGAAAGTAATGACAAAGTTGTAAAGTCGTGATAGATGGTTCTAAGCTAAGATTAGAAACTCGACTTCTAGATTCAGTGTATGAAAATTATCTAAGCGAAAGTCTGTATTGGTTTTCTCCGCCATAAGGGAGTTTGTTGACATAGTGAAGAAAACTCTCGAGTTAGGTGCTCGAGGAGTGGAGTAGGGCGAAGAGGTGCTTCGTAACCGAACCACTATAAATCCTTATGTTGTGGTTTGATCTTTCTAACTCTTATCTCTTATTTCTTTACTTGTTCTTACTTATTTATATTATTCATATAGTGCAAGTATTGAATTCACAAAAAGTTAAATCTAAGTTTTTATAAACAAACATAAACATTAAATTAAAAAGCGGTAAACTATTTAACCCCCCTTCTAGTTTTCCACAGAATACTTTCAATATGCTGGTATTAAATCTTGTCCACTTAGGTATAGTGTTAAATGTGCCCAACCAGATTGCAAATGGAACGTAGACACTCATAAGGTTAAAAATGGTAATACGTTTGTTGTTAGCAATTGTAAAGACATCCACACTTGTTCAAAAACTCAAATAAATCCTAATCATCGTAACGCTACTATGAAATTATTGGGTAGCATACTGCTTGAGAAAATGAGATGTAGTAATAGGATCTATAAGGTAAAGGATATACAACATGATATGAGCGTAGATTAGGTAGATGACATATATACAAGATGTTAGGGATGGTAGAAATATTGCACTGAAAATGATGAATGGAAGTCATGAAGATTCGTTTTCCCAGTTGCCGTATTACTGCTATAACTTAAAATTGGCAAATGAGGGTACCGTAACACACATTCACACTGATGTTGATGGACGTTTTGAGATGTTATATGTCGGATTTGGGTTTACGGTAAGCATATTATAAAATTGTAATCATATTTTTCCATTTTTTTTAAATTTATTTCTTAGTGTATACATACGAATACGTTTTTGATAAAAATAACAATTAAGATGTTTTTTGTTATATGAGGGCCATTGTTAATAATATATGGGGGCGCATCTTAAAGGGTTACTACTCGGGGTAACAAATCTGCTAGCGGTTGGAAATGGTGGTAAACAACCAGATACCACTCTTGCCACTAGGGTGTCTCAGGGTTTGAGACAAGTGAATCTTGGCCGTGGTTTTTAAGCAGTTGAAAGAGCAGATAGGTGAAACCACCTAATTTTTGCAATCATATCAGCTAGACATGCTGGCAATTATCTTGTTTTAGTTTGTTGTCCATAATTTGTTCATGGTTTTTTGATCGTCATTTGATGATTGAATTGTTATCTTAAAAGGTAAAAACAGTCGTGGATTTTTTTTGAAGGAATGTTAAAGCATACATTTGCAGGCTTTGATAAAGCAATTTTGAACTGGTAACGTATAGACCTGGAGCGGTAAACAAACCAGAACAAGCAGGTATTGAGAAATGGTCGAGGGCATACTACCCAAGTAGTCGTTACAACTACATGACCTCCAACAGTTTAGAATCAATTAATTCATTAACTAGGGTTATTCGGAGAGTCCCCATAACCATGCTTGTTGAGTACTGCCGAGACCATTTGCAATGCTGGTATTGTGAAAAGCGACATTAGATACCATGGACTATTATTATCACAACTCATATTATTTCTATATAAATCCATAAACAATTTTATTTACCTGTAGTATCAATACCTATTTTGTCCTACAATTGTAGTTTTTTAAATAAATTTTTTATTATACCAGAAGCACCTGTTCATGAGCTTTCTGATTGGGCTTTTGCAAAAGTATACGACAGGAATCGTTTAAAGAGTGCAAAGTGGGACTATTCAAAGACGCTTCCTACATTGATCACTTGCAACTATACCAAGTCTGTAACACTAAAGAAGTGCATCAGGTTGATTTGTTAAAATTTGAATGCACTTGTCGCAAATGGCAACTTTCTGGAATCCCATGCGGTCACGTTTGTGCTGTTTGTAGAGTTTTCGGTTTGACTAATTGCAGCTTGTGGGCTAAACCATGGTTTACGAAAACAACTCTCAAAGATACCTACCAAGAGTTGGTGTATCCTTTAAAAGATCCTAAACTATGGGAAACTCCAAATGACTTGCAAGTAGTATTGCCGCCTATTATGAACAAGCGACCAGCTGGTAGACCGAAAAATAAAGATCGAATCCGTTCAACAAATGAGGCGCCTACTCTAGCTTCGTGTACCAGGTGTGGCATGAACGGGCACAACCGAAACGGTTGTAGTCAACCATTTCCAACTAAATATGTAAGTTGTTTTATTAATATTAAGTTTCAATCATTTACATCGACAAATGTTAATGGTTAACCGTGTTTTGCATTCTATTCGTTGGATAGGCCACCACTAAGCGTAGGCAGGAACACTTATCCCAAGAGGCTAGGTTGGATGAAGAGAGGTTGCGGAATGGCCGGATTTATATGGATTGGATTAACTATGAAGCAACAGAGGTAAAGTTTAAAATAAATTGTGTTTACAAAATATTTCTTGTAGTTGATATTAACGAAACGTTATACGCTATCTCATCCTGATAATAACGCACGAACAATAAATTTTGTTAACAATTTTTTTTGTAGCCAATGGTCTCTCATCCTGATAATTACACACGGACACAAGTCGTGGAAGAACCTGTAACCAGATAAGATAAGGGAGTAGAAGACTGGCAAGTGGTGGAAGGGAGGCCTGATTCATATACTCTGTTTTCACAGTCGGATCAAGGCAATATTCAGCAGTCACAACAAGAGTCTTCAATGAATTATCATTCATTTCATTTAGATGATTTATAGACTACTAATGTATGGAGTTTTATGTATGTTATGAACTTGTTTATGTTATAATATTTTAATTTTCAACACTTAAACATGAAAATAAAAGGTTACAATACGGTAAATGAAAAACATTGAAGAAAACTAAAACACGATACAGACAATACGGTTAATGAAAAACGATTAAGAAAACATAATCAGTCACCATACCTAATATTTTACAATTGTCTATAGTTGTTGATCATCTATACTTTCTCAGCCATACTACGATGCAACTCGTGCCTTGCTGCCACCATCTTCATCGCATTGCGCATGTCCGCTCCAGTTAGCCTCTCTAGAATTTCTCGACTGTGGTCGACAATAGGATTATCAGGCTGTGAACCCAACCTGATTATTTCAGCTGTACGTAGTCGAACTCATTCTAAGAATCTAACAAAAAGGTTCAACATTTGTTCCGCCAATGAGGCTTCCATATCCAATTGCTCTTGAAGTTTCATAAGGATTTGAACTCTTAGACATTGGGTGGAAGTAGCCCATAGGTGTTTGTATTACTAGTTGTGGTGTGTCATTTTGAAAATGTATTTTTTGTTGAACTAAGGAGATTGAGGAGTATTTATAATCTTTTTTTCATGAATTATCCGAAATCTGATTTTATTCCTAAGTTTCCACTAACCTTGTTGTTTTAAATTTTTTTATAAATAACTAGTATAATTTTTTTTAAAAACTAATTTGATTTCACATTGGTAGTTGAGTGTTTTAAAGTGATGATTTGACATATATCCATATTTATAAGGGCAACTGGTGGTTGTATGTGATAAATACTTAGAGCGACTGGCTCATTATGTTGTATTAAAGTGATGATGTTAGGATATCATTTCATCATAAAACACAAAATAGAACAAATAAATTTTAGAGAGAGAAAGTAAAAAAGAAAAAATGGTTACTTGTTCATAAAAAGAAAATTGTGAAGCAACACCCTTCTCCACACTTGGAGAGGGCTTTTATTTAGATACAAGTTTATATAATAGTGGGACTATTCTTGTGGGCTTTGTTGTTGGGCCGGATTCATAAATCAAAATGGGCTTGTGTCCCGACTACTATTGACCAACTAGCTTAAACCTAAATCTCAGTAAACTCGATCTTACTTATACAAGGCTCGGGAATATTTAATGTCCATCATTTATTAAATACCGGCTAACAATATCCCCTTAAGGGTGCATGTGGTCATTCAACTTGTGGATCCTTCTTGTGACTCGTATTGAGTCTTAGAAGATTGTATTCTTGATTTTCCTTTTGAAGTTCCATTTGCTGCTTGTAATCTTGGATCTTGTTCTTTAACTGGATATTCTTTGACAAAAATAATGATATCGTGGTCTTGGCCTTGATTGGTCTTGACTACCGAGATCTCTAATCTTTATCTTGAAATCTTTATGCCGCCCCCTTGCGATCTTGTGTCTCCAACCCTCATGCTTCAGGATCTTGGAAAGCTTTGCTAACAATCTCCCTCAACATTTTTCTTTTAACTTGAATTACTTGTACCACAAAAATGTTCTTATGAGGAAGTGCTTGTTCATCAGAGAATGTGAAGACTTTGATAGTTTGGAGCTTTCATATGTATTAATTCTTTGTGGATTGAGTTATGAGGTCTTGATTCTTGACTCGTCATGGACTGTAAGCTGCTATCGTCAGGAAAAACTGCAAAGTATAGGTTAGACATTATACATATATGGACGAAAAGTATCTTTAAATTTTTGTTCTTTGTCACTTCGTTCGAATTCGGTTACAATAACCATCGTTCCCGTTATTCATTATATAATACTGCCTGTGATCAGGTTGAATCAAAAAGAAATTCTCCTTGACAGGGTTTCGCTGCTTGCATAGCCGTTATCAGTTTTCGGAGCAGTCTCAAAGATAGACAAACACGGTCAAGGGGTGAACAGATAGTTACTATCTTTCTGAATTGGTCGTTCAATTCATATATTACTGGAAACAAGTTTTGATTCATATAGAATGCACAATCGTTTCTTTCCAGTTGACACATGTTTGTTTCATATAGGATCTCGCAAGTCCACTACAAGAGCTTGTTTGATGTTGCTCAGAAGGTTTTCACATTCTTCACTGTGAATATTAAAGAGTATCCACTCTGATGTTCTGGCAATATCACAAGGATTATGCGGTAGGGACTTAAATGATACCAAATGTTGTATAACGATGTACGACATTTTGTATATTGGAATTTATGTCCTAGTGAGATTTTTGATGGATCTCATTGGCTCTAGACTCTATAAGTACACATTTGTTATTTGGTAATCGGAGGCTACAGCGGACTACTACCTTTTCAATATCAACGACCTCGGAATGAGAAAGCCGATAGAAACGTGTTGATCTCCGTGAGAAATGAAACATAAATCTTTTGAGAGATTCTGAGTGGTTAAGGACAAATGGGTTGTGCTTGTGCATCACTGGGGTCCATGATGATTGTCTTGCAATTAGAATCATCTTTGTGTTTCCCCCGATAGAGTATGCATTACCCCGGTTCTGCCTAAGATGTATGGAGGCTGTCTTTCTTTTCACCCTTTATCGTGACAATTTCTTTTTCATTCTTCATTCCCTTCCAGTGCTTACGAGACTTCATGACTGAACCTTGTTGGGTTTATTCCAAGCACTAGCTCCATCTCAGTCGGTCCCGGCACACTATTCCCTTATTTCCACTTTATCCTTTTTTCAATCATACCTAGGACTTTACTCTATCTAAATGGAGGTGTTCCTGGGTAGATCCCTCCGGTGGTTCTGGATGGATCTTGGACGGACTATACCTAACCTAAACACTTATAAACTCCTGAGAAATAGCCAGATGGTCAGTCTTTAGATTCGCCATGAAGTTCCTTAAAAACCATTTGATGAAAAATCAAGTCAACGTGTCTAAGAAATATTTGAGAACATTGAGAGTTCTAGAGTTTACCAAAAAGACCCCCCTACTCATATGCACCATATTATCAAAGAGTTTAGAACATTGCGAGGTTTAGGAAGCACTTATAGATTGAAGACTCGTAACGTATTAATCCGTATTGATCACATTTTAATCACTATTCTCCCCCTCAAAAATTGCATATGAGTTTACAATTTTTGACAATTAGTGAATTAAAAACAAGTTAATGTCCGGAATTCACATGAGCCTAACAAAGTCTGGGGAGAACAGGAGTGCATGCAGAAGGAATCATATTATTATACTCCCCCTCAATTATAGAATATATTGAAAACATGGAGTGGGAGTTTGTTGAGCACACAATTTTGAAAGAATTTGAAATTTTCTTTTGGAGAATATCTTGAAAAATTGTGCTCAACAGGAAAATATGTGAGATATATCTTATTTACCATCATTTTCCTTAAAACTTCTCTTGAGCATTCAAAACTTTGAATGTTTATATGACTTTGCTCAAGACCGAGAAGATATGAGCTTCCCGTTGTTTAGGATAAATGTACATAAATGAACATTTTCCTTTCTTTGGAGACCGAGTCCTAAGCTGACATTTACTTAGAAGTCGTAGAGAAAAAGAGAAAGGACATGTTTTGAAAGCATTTAAAACTCTCGCTCGAACTTCATTTATTCACCTGTGTTAATATTAATCAACATTTCTAGGTGCGCAAATGTTATCGATTGTCGAGAGACATGTCGGAGAAGATTCTTTTTGTATTTTTGAAATTTTTTTTTTTTTTTTTTGATTTTGTATTTTGTTTTTCTGATAAAATATATACAAAGAATTACTGAGATTTTGCAAGACGTTCAAGTTCTTTAGGAGATAAATAGTGAACGATTTGTGTGCAGCATATGCCAAAAAGATCCTGATAGCTTCCATTCTAGCAACAGGAGCGAAGGATTCTTCAAAATCTATTCCTTCCTCTTGGCGGTACCCTCTCACAACCAAGCGAGTCTTGTTTTGGATGATCGTGTTCTCTTCATCATGCTTGATTTTGAATAACCATTTTAAAGTAAAAGTTTTATGTTATCTGGAGGAGGAACTAACACCCATACATCAAGCCTTTTGAACTGAAGAGGCTCTTCTTTCATTGATTCAATCCATGCAGGGTCGGTTATGGCCTCATTGACATTATTTGGTTCCATTGTGCTCACGGTTAATGCATACATGCACATGTCACCATCTAATCGGAGTTGATTCCTTGTCAAAATTGGTCATGAGGGTTCTCCTATAACTTGTTCCAGAGGGTGATTCTTAGTCCATTGATATTCATGAGGGTATGGTTGGTAAAACATATGAATGTTCGATGGATCCACATATTGTGAAGATGATGATTCAGCAGCACTTGTGGATGAAGTAGCAAAAGGATTTACAAACGTATTGTCATCGAACATAGCATTCGAAACATTGTCAGCAATTGTTGCGGGTTTATG
>BQNB010078995.1:2281-26560 GCA_026074375.1 Tanacetum coccineum
TCTCAAAGTAGACAACACGATAAGAGTGAATCAGATAGTTACTATCTTTCTAATTAAACCGTCAATTCATTTTACTAGACCAAATCAATATCCAGTTGACATAAGCTTGATTCATTTAGAATCTCACAAGTCACCTACCAAGAGCTTGTTTGATGTTGGCTTAAGCAGGATTTCCATCTTCACTGTGAATACTTAAGTATCACTCGGATGTTCTGACAAAATCACATGTATAATGCATAGGACTCTTGTTAACAGCTTGTGAACTTATTGGTGTTCAACAAGTGTTTATAATGGAATGTGTCCTAATAAGATTTATTTTATTGATCTCTTGGCTCTAGACTCGATTAGTGCATTTTTGTTTTAGTAATCGAAGGCTAGAGCAGACTGACACCTATTCAATATCAACTAACTCAAAGTGAGAAAGTCAATAGAAGTCGTGTGTATCTCTGTGACAAATGAGACATGTTTCTGTTGAGAGAAACTCGAATGGCTGGGAAGGATTGTGCATTGCGTCACTGGGTCCATGATGTTATTCTTTAATATCAGAATTTATCTATGTGAAAACCGATAGATTATGTATTGACCCAGTTTCTGCCTAATGTGTGTGGAGGGCTGCTTTCTTTTGACCCTTTATCTATACATTTCTTTTTTATTCTTTAACCCCTTCAATGCTTACCAAGACGTCATTACTAACACCTTGTTGTGATTGTTCCAATGTTAGCTCAATCTTAGTCGACATTCTTCCTTTATTCTCATTCATCTCCAATCATACCTAAGGACATCTAATTCTATCTATGGAATGTCCTTGGGTAGATCCCTCCGGTTCTGGTTGGATCATAGGACTAGTACCTAACCTAACCACCTTATGACTTCAGAATCGTAGTAAATTAAGATGTTGTTGGGTATGAGATCGTAACCATAAAACCTTTTTCCGTAGAGTAACAAGCACTTTGAGTCTTTTAGATCACTTATTATTTTCAAGATCACATTTTAATTACATTTTTCCCCTTATTATAAATACTAATTCACTTAGTTTTTGAAATACAATGTGATTAAAATTTGTCATGAAAATCCTGTAGAGAAAACTGTTAAACTTAGCATGAATTATATGGAACATGAACTTGCTCCCCCTTAATTTTACATATGTTTGACACAAAAAAATGATACCAAGTTGTAAAATGAATATAAAATTGAGGGTTAGTGTTAGGATCAAGAAAAGTCTTGGTCACTTCCAATATTTACTAGTCAAAGCCCGTAGTTAGATATATTAAACATATTAAGCTAATATGGCCCAAGGCCCATGGTAAGCCCATCAATAGGCCCCATGGCCGGCCAAACTAGTGTATAAATACCCTCTCCATAGCTTAGAGAGGGTGTTGGTTGGTTTTGTATTCTCACTTTGCTAATGAATTATATGTTTCTTACTTTCTCTCTCTAGAATACATCCATCCTTCCACTTTCTCTCACTAAGTTCCTTCCCATTTCATATCAAAGATTACTTGTATTCTTCAATTGGTATCAAGAGCCATGGAGTGGTGTGTTTAGTTTTTGTGTTTAAGCTTTCTTGTTGGTTCGTTTTTTGCAAAATCGTCCTTTATTTTTTCTTTTCTTTTGATTTCAAAGCTATTGTGTACACTCAAGGATTATTTACCTTGGTAAATCTGATCTAGTATCTTTATGATATAGGTGAACAAGCTTAGAATCAAGAAAATATCATTTTGTTACATTTATATGTTCGAAAATCTTATAAAGAGCAAAATCTTGTTTTAAAATTTTTCGGCTTAAAAACCTTAAAGTTTTCATTTTTCTTGTTCCTATAGGTTTAGTAACACTAGTTGTACAAGTATTTTTTCAAAACAATCATCAAAAAGGTGTCTTTTTATGTTTTTACGTTTTTGGGTTTCGTAGTAGTGGAAGTCGAACAACTGAGTCAAACAACTCAAGTCGAAAAACTGAGTCGAACAACATAAGTCGAACAACTGAGTCGAACAACTCAAGTCAAACAACTAAGTCGAACAACTTGTTTTGTATTGAAACCGAACAACTTGTCTTAAGAGGAAATCGAACAACTTAAATCTCAGTTGAAACCGAACAACTCGACCACAATTGAAACCGAACAACTTAACTGACATGGATACCGAACAACTCGACCATAGTTGAAACCGAGCAACTTCACTTTAGTTGAAATCGAACAATTTGTTTCTTTTCTTTTGTTGAAATCGAACAAATCAATTTTCAAAATTATACGGTTTATTTCGTTGACTTGTAAAATCACAAATCAATGTTACTCTAACAAGGTTGTCGATATTATCTTCATCTTTTTACACTTTAGTCTCCATGCCTCAATTTTTGGTTGCATCTTTAGCTTAGAATCAGTTATACTATGACTCTAACATGATCATGTTGAAAGTCATTAATCTTGGGGCTACACTCACACAAACTTAGACGTCTTCAGCGTTTGGATATAACTCACACACATGTTTTTCTGGATTCTAAACTACCACGACCTAATGTCTCTTTATTATAGCTATAGATCATTTAGGTTTATAAAAGGAGACTAAGAACACAATTTAATTAGGAAACAATAATATTCTTCCTAACTTTTTATCTTTATTTCTATATCTATCATTTATCTTCTTAGGAAGTGATCTTTTAGAATCTTCAAAATCTTCCATCTTTTGAAGAATTCCAGCTTTGCAGTCTTAAGTCCTTCTTGTTTCATTCTTTTATTTATTTTGTCTCATCAAATCAATAATTCACAACAATCTTCCCCTATTTGATGATGACAAAACAAACAAAGTCATGTGCGAACTTCATCATAAAGCCTTTAATCAAAGCTTCCCCTAAAGTTGATATGTAATCATCTCCCTGAATGAAACAAACTTCCTTTAAGTCTGATTTCCTTTGTACATGCGCGGTACACAAGGATCTATAAGTTGCAACCTGTTAATATTTCTTCCCCTTTTTGTCCTAATCCAATAGGGGACATATGAATATAAGAAACTTTGATCTTGACCACTACAAACCAATATCATAATTCTAATCCAAGCCTTCTAACTCTTCAAATTACCCACCATTAAGCACAATAAGAAAAATGAACTTGAGTAGTAGAAACTCACACTAGTAGTAGTAATAATGACTAGCAGTAGTAAAAACCTTCACCTTAATGATGCATGGCTAATTTGGTTTATTTTTTAACAATAATTCTTCCCTGTGCCAAACTCCATATGTTAACCATTTCTTGTATCTTCAATTCTGTTAGGCCTATATGTATATGATTACTGATGTAAGAAAACTAAGCTATTATTTTTTCCAATTTGATGCTGAAGTAGAACAACCCAAAGTCTTTGTGTTCTTATATCTTGTCCCATCTACGTGACCATCAAACTCATAAATCAAATTTGTGAAATCGATAAGTAGATCTGTAACCTCTTGACAAAAATCCTCATCTTTTATAGAAACTGAGACAACAAGTAACCTCCTTATATTAGTTTGATAGAGCAATGTGATCATTGAGCAACATCAAGTTTGTAAATTCACTACACCTTTGCTATGATATGTCAAGTCTTTGTCACATGTTTCTAGAGGCACGGAACACGTCTATCTTTAAATTGAACACCCACCTTAAGATATGACAAGAACAAAAACTATGAAAAATCCACTTCATCTCGTCAAATAGTGTGATAAATAATCTTTTTTATTTCGTCTTTGTATTCATTTGCTTTCTAAATAATCAAAAAGGAGCCTTTTAATCTTCGTTTAAGAACATTTAGAAGATCAATTCCCAATAGGTTAGCCTTTTAAGATGTGTCCTCATCCACATTACTTGAGCACAACTTGCAGATAACGCCATGTACTCAGCCTCTGCTGATGACATTGCAGTACATTCCTGCTTCTTTGACATCCAGCTGACTAACTTATCATATAGGAACTATATTCCTTCAGAAGTGCTTTTGCGAGTATCAATGCATCCGTCATAGTCGGCATCTGAAAAGCTGTTAGTTTAAAGTCAGGATCCTTCGGATACCAGAGTCCTATGTTAATGGAACCCCTTAAGTATCGAAAGCTCCTTTTAACCTATTTGAGGTGTTTTTTAGTAGGTCTTGCTTGATATCTTACATAATAACATACTGCTTGCACTATGTCAGGTCTACTAGATGTCAAATACAAGAATGACCTGATTTTGCTACGGTAGTCAGTTTGGTCTATGGGTTCACCACTCAAGTCTGCATCTAATTTAGGTTTGGTAGCCATTGGTGTACCAATGCTTTGTCCTTTTTCCATACCATGTTTTTTAAGTATCTCTAAAGCGTACTTGGCCTGATTGATAAAGATACCTCGTGGGGATTGGTGGATCTGAAGTCCTAAAAAGAATTTCATTTCCCCATTAAGGACATCTCAAATCTACTGTGCATTAATTTTTCAAATTGTTTAGAAAATTTAGGGTTTGTGGACCAAAAAATGATGTCATCAACATAGATTTGCACAAGTAGAATGTCCTCCCCGTATTTTATCATGAATAGAGTCGGGTCTATGGTACCTTTAGTAAAACCTTTGGACATCAAGAAATTTGAGAGTTCATCATACCATGCTCTTGGAGCTTGTTTTAATCCATATAGAGCTTTCCTTAGACGGTAAACCTTTTCTGGATGATCAGGATCAACGAACCCGTCTGGTTGTGCAACATAAACCTCCTCCTTCAATGGACCATTAAGAAATGTCGTTTTCACGTCCATCTGATAAATTGGAAAAGACTTGTGTGCAGCATATGCGACGAAAATCCAAACAGCTTCTAAGCGAGCAACTGGAGCAAATGATTCTTCAAAATCAATACACTCTTCCTGAGCATAACCTTTAGCTACAAGTCATGCTTTGTTGCAAATTACAGTTTGGTCTTCATCCTTTTTGTTTTTCCATAACCACTTTAGCTTGATTACGTTCTTGCCAAAGGGTTTTTTAATGAGTTCCCAGACTTAGAGTCTGTCAAACTGATGAAGCTCTTCCTACATTGCTTCTATCCATGCAGAATCAACCATTGCTTCCTTAATGTTTTTCGGTTCAGCTGTACTCATGGTGAGTGCGAACATACATATTTCAGGATCGGTTAAATGTTGTCGTCTTATTTGCACTGGCTTGGATGGATTTCCACAAACTTTAGTTAACGGATGATCTTTTGTCCATCGATATTTAGAATCTTGTGGTTGATTAAAGGTATGCAAATTTGAATTACCAATATTGTGTGAGGAAGACTCAGCAACGTCTTATACCGGTGTACAGAAAGGATTGGTAAATTCAAGTTCTGTATCGTCTGCTTCATTATCGTTATTTTCCTCAGCATGAACATTTATAGAAGTTGATGGTTCTGTTGTAGGGTGAATATTCGTTGCAGGGTGTGTGTCTTGTTGATCAAAATTGTCGATGGGAGAAGAAGACTTGTTGACACGAGAAGTACCCATAATGAAAAATTCATCGTACAAAGGACCGAATAGAAGATCCAACTCTTGTTATGATGGAACTGTTATATCTGCTGAAGGAGAAACATTTTGTAGTTGTGGTACGGGGTCAGAGTTGTCATAATCTGACCCCTTTTGTCGTTGTGGAACGAGGCCTGAAGTGTCATTAGCAACAGACGTCTTAGACATCTCTTTGATCTCATCAAATCGGAGATGTATGGATTCAACTATCAATCGGGTTCTCTTGTTATAAAAACGATATCCCTTAAACTGAGTGGAGTATCCTACTAGAATGCATGGATCCTCTTTTTCTTTCATCTTATCCAGATTTTCACCATCTCTGGTTAGGTAACAAGTGCAACAAAAAATGTAAAGATGTTTAATTAAAGGTTTCCTGTCATTGATGATGTGATATGCTGTTTTCTCATGTGTTGGGATGATGATAGATCTGTTTTGAGTATAGCATGCGGTTGCAATTGCTTTAGCCCAAAAGAATAAAGGAAGTTTAGAAGCTGAAAGCATCGTTCGAGCAGCCTCAACGAGAGTATAGTTTCGTCTTTTGACAACGCCGTTCTATTCAGTTGTTCGAGGAGTATAAGTTTGGTCCTCAATTCCTTCTTCTTTGAAAAATGCATGGAGTGTCTTGTTTAAGAACTCTATGTCTCTGTCAGTTCGAACAAAAAATACTAGGGCTTGAAGATTCCGTTGAATCATTGTGAGGAAATATTTTAGAACTTCTGGAATTTCATCCTTGGATCGTAGAAATAGAGTCCAAGTATATCTGGAGTAGTCGTCTATAATTACCAGAATATATTTCTTCTCATTTGTGCTAGCAACCCGCATTGGACCACATAAGTCCATATGAAGCAAATTTAACCGTCCTGTTAAACTTAGAACAGTCTTTATCTTGAATGAACTTCTTTTTTACTTTACTCACTTCACAAGAGGAACATTTATTGATCCTTAACATATTTTAGTTTTGGTAAACTAATCACGGCATCCTTCTTTGAAAGCAAGTTGATGTAGTCGAAGTTAAGATGAGAAAGTCTTCGATGCCATAACCATGCTTGAGTTGGTAAGGATTTAGCCATGAGACAGATTGGAGTTGATGAAGTTGTTTCTTGAAGGGATATTGTATAGAGATCAGATCCACGATTACCAGTGAGTAAATCATTTCCCTGAAGATCTCTAACAAAACACGTAGATTTCCAGAAAGCAACCTCTAAATCCGCATCACAAAATTGACCAACTGAGAAGAGATTATGATTGAGGCCTTCAACGTAATAAAGCCTGTTGATCATGATATTTCCTTAAATCAGATCTCCATAACCAAGAATTAGAGCAAATTAATTATTGCCAAAACGAACGATACCCAGATATTTTTCAAAAAAATTGCACAACAGCGTTAGATTGCCCGTTATGTGCTTTGTGCATCAAGAGTCAACAATGAATAAGATGAGTAGCACAATCTTTAAGAGAATTCGAGGACAATGGAATACTTAACAAATTGTATCCTAAAGTATTTGTGAGTTTCAAGACATTAGTTATCCTAGATGCGTTATCTATAGCAAAACTAACTTTCTTTTTCACATTCTCATTCCTAACTTTAGGCACCCATTTTGTTTTTGTTTTAGGAACCCATTTATATCCTGATAGGCATTGTTGTTCTATCCACCATTTCTATGCCTTACTAGTTTTCTCATACAGCATCCTATAGTAACTCTTAGATTTATGAGTAGTGGATTCTGATGCAACTGTTTTCTTATGGGAGATTTGTTCGCTTGACTTTTGGGTTTTCTAGTACTAATAGGCACTACTTTAGGCTTCTTAGTTCTAGCATTCACGTCATTCAAATATTTAGAAACACAAGCATCATGATTCGAATTAAACACACGTTTTCCATAAGTACCACAAACAACATCAACATTTAAAGTTCTGGATTTTAAATTGTCATTACTCGCAGTTACAGACTTTGTTTTATTAAAAATACTAGAAATCCTAGGGTGGTTTTCTACTTCAGTCTTCTTATCCTTCACTTGACTATCGTTTGGCACGACCTTATCTTTCATTTGAGTGCTCCTAAGCTGTGGCCTGCTAACATTAGTTTTGTGAATTACTCTTGTAGAGGTAGACACACGAGGATTAGTATTCCTAGAAGTCTGAGACAACTGTGGTGATCTACTTTGTGTTTTCCTAGTGTCAATTCGATACATGCATGGTTTAATCACATTTGTGTTACTAACAGCTTGCCTTGATGTTTGAGGCAAATTATGTGTAGTGACTGGTTTTGATAAACCTTCTGACGCATTAGTTTTGGGAATCGACTTTGTCTTTGAAAAATGTATTCTCTCAAGAGAATCTGAGAAAGGAGCCGGTTTACCTAAAACTAACAATTTTGGAATCGTTTGAGCATTTGGTTGTCGAACAACATATGGTTTATCAAACTTAGTTTCCATAGATTTTCCTTTGCATTTTTTAATGAGTTTTATTAACTCACATATGGCAATGTCCTTGTCTTGCAATTGAGCTTTCAAATCTTGTATTTCAAAATATTGTTCACGTTCTTTTAGAAATACGTTTGACGCTTTTTCTTTGCAAACTGTGTCATTTTTTATTTGTGCTTGACATTGTTGTAAAGCGAGTTTAAGAGAAATTGAGTGTTTTTCTAATTTAGCAAAACTTTATAAAAGCTCAGTGTAAACCTCTTTACTAACAAATTCAGTTTGTTTCGAAAGCTTTTGTGCAAGACATTCACATTCTTTCACTTTATGAAGATATAAGCCTTGCAATTCAGAGTGAGAATCTAAATCTAATAACGAATGCAAATAAGAACACAAAACATCATTAGACACACATTCTTGCAAGAGCATATCATACATGTTTGAGAACTCTGCTTTATCAGATTCAAGTTCGTCAATTTATTTTTCAAGGGATTCAATATACTTTAAATCAGCATGCATTTCCTTTTTAAGTTCATGAACAAATGCGAAACTATCATTCTGAGTCTTAAGGGCAAGAGGCATCAAACATGTCTTAATCAGGATTTCCATATCTTTAGCAGTTGGGGCACGAAAATGATCTTTAGAATGTTTTACCCAAGCTTGATTGACAATTTCTCTAAGATGATTTATGTTATTTGTCATGACATTATACGCTTATCTACTTTTTCTTATTGATTTGGACACAGGTAAGAAAACTATGTTTTTGAAAATATTTGGTTTTGTTTTCACAAATGATTTTCTCCACATTTTCTTCCTTATTTCATTTGCATGAGCCAACTGTATTTGATATTCCTGGGTCGGGGGTTTAAAAATTTCATAAAGACTATTTAACTTTGTGTAATCAAAAGGTTTCACTAAGTCTTTATTTAATTTTGATCGACTCTTGTTTTTAAGAGTTAGAGTCTCTTCCCTATTAGGGACGAGTCTGTTTGCAGGATTAAATTGGTCATGTGGGATCTCATATAAACATGGTATCTCATATTGATCTTTTTTGAGGTACATTGGATTAGCAAAGGTAGGTCTTCCATTAAATATAGGGCATTTGTGTGCTAACATATGAATGGTTTGGATTGATTGACTACTTTTGTAAACAATTTCATTCAAAAACTTTAATTGGTTTTCCATTAAAATCATTTTGTCAATATCTTTTTCTTCCTTAAGTTTCAAATCCGTTATTACCTTTGTTTTCTCCTTGATAAGACCTTCGTAATGTAACTTTGTTAAAAGACTTTGTTTGACTAACTCATCGTGTTTCTCTTTGACAACAAAAATTTTGTAGGCTTTAACTTTTAAACCTTCTTTTATGTCAATGTCTTTTTGAGTTAATAGTCCTAGAGTTTGATTTAACTTATGTTCAAGTTTGTCATAGTCAACAGTACGGTCATTAAAGGCCTTGTACCTCTCAAACTCAGTCTGTTTATTTTGAAGTGCAACTAGACAACTATCCTGAATACTATTAGATTCCCCTAGAGTTCTACTAGTTTCCGCAAGTATAGATTTGCACTCAGTCAATTCCTAAGTCAATGATACATTTTCTTTCTTTAATTGCTTTTAAATCTTTTTATTTTCATCGACATCAAGTTTTAAATTTGCAATTAAATTAGCAAGCTCAACACGCTCATCATCACATTCTATAACATTTTGGTCATTCTGAATATTATTATCACACATATCCGGTGAATCAAGAATGACATTACTATCACCCGTTTCCACTACACGTGTGTTACTAATGGATTTAGATTGCTCAGAATGTTGTATTTCGTTGGCAAACACATTATATCCAGTATCGTATTATACCTGTTCCAATGACTCAGAATCAGTGCCTGAGTTTGCATTAGAAACCTCCTGGATCTTTGCCATATAGTTGTAATGTGCTTCCAATTCTTGTTCATCAATCTCTTCATCCGTGTCTACCAGCCAGTCAGATTGCTCTGCTTGAAGTTGAACACCTTTCTCAGCATGTTTACACAGCAACATCTTTTCCTTGTGATACGTGGAGTCTTTAACTCGTTTTGGCTTCTTGCATTCCTTAGCAAAATGACCAAATTCCTTGCAGTTGAAACACTGTATCCTAGACTGCTGCACTACTTGACCACTTACAGTCTCCCTAGCCCCAACAACACTCACTGTCCTGTGATTCCCAAACTGTCCAATCTGATTGTCATTCTTGTATCTTAGAGTAGTATTCACATTCTTGTTTCTGGTGTTTGAGGAAGTTCTAAGGTTGTTGTTGGTAGGTTTGTAGATTTTCTTAAAGTACTTTGTAATGAGAGCCAAATTTTTCTGCATTTCCTTATCCTTCTGAGCTTGTTCAGGATCATTGTCTTCATTAGAAGGTGACTCAGATGGAGGTGTAATTGGCTTGGCTATCTCTTTGCCTTTGTGTCTTGTAGTTGAATAAGATCTGGTTAGAAGTGAGGCTTTTGATGTTGGTGCATATGATTTGTGAGACTTTGATGTTTGGTAATATGGTTCTTGATGTGGTTGAGCAGTAGCAACAAGTGCTAATGGGTTAGCATTCTTGGCTATTCTTTCAGCACGGAGTTTATTAACTTCCTTTTGATATTGTTTTAGAATGTCAAAGAACTTGTGATATGAAACTTCATCCAATTTGTGTTGTTGCTTAACAATTGTTACAAACCTTGCCATTCTGGTTGAAGTTGTTGAAGAAATTGAACATTGACTTGCATTTTATCAACTGTCAAATTATTTCTGATCATTTCATTCATCAGCTTGTAAAACCTTGTGTAATATGACTCAATTGTTTTTCCATCGTAAGAGGTGAATTTTCCAAATTCCCAAAATAAGTTTGTCTTGACATCTTGAATGTTGAGTGATTCACCTTGTTGTAGCCTTTCGATAGCTTACCACATTTCATGAGTTGTCTTGCATGCATTAACAGTTGAGTAGATTTCATCCCCAATTCCAGTTAATAGCAAATGGATTGCTTCCTTTTCTGATTCATAATGGTCTTTGTTTTCAGGTGACATAGTTAAGAATGTCTCAACTGTTGTTTGTTCTGGAACTTCTGGAGAATTCTCTGTTGCAGGAACAGCTGGGATTGTGACAGTAGTTGGTTGGTATGGACCGTCCAAAATGCATTTCCTCAAGGCATCACCTTTTGGTCTTGTATCAATGTATCTTAAGAAACGTGATCGCCATTGTGCATATCGTCCTGTTGCAAGCATTGGTGGACGATCCCTTGAACCAGCTGCCATTATGTTCTTAAGCATTTGACTATCGGTTGTGGAAGTTACAATTGGAGTTGTCATGATGAATGATTTGTCGAATTATCAAGTGAAAATGATTTGTAGGATCTTAAGCAGGTAAAGTGATTGTTGTTGTGGATTGAATTTAATTAACGCTCATAGGATTTTACAAATCTTTGATTAAAACCGAGAAAAAATCATATCTTTCGCGGGATTTTACAAAATCAAGAAGAAACCGTAAAACAAAAATGAATTGATGTTGAAATCATTGACGTCGTTGAAGAACTTGAGCTTTTGTTGGCGAAAAATGAGCTTGAAGCGATGAACGATGCACAAATTTTGAGCTTGAAATAATTAACCGTTGAACAAAACTCAATTAAGGACAAACTGTGCAATTACAATTTCACTTTTGAGGACTAACGGTTGATTTATAAGTTGTAAGGACTAATGGTGTGATGTATTTTCAACGATGAGGGTTAATAAACAAGGTAGGGACGATTTACGAATTATGTTTGAAATACAGGGACTAAACTTGTAAATTGCAAATTTAGTTTAATAAAACAAAATGTTTTTCCCTCCCGTATGTCATCTCTTTCGTTTTAAAATAAGAAATATGCAACGTTTGTATTTCTTTGATCGCGGAATGCTACGGTTATCGTCGGTGGAAAATGAATATACCACGTTGATCGAAAATGAGTCACGATCACAATGGTGTATGTCTTAAGTCCCGTCGTTTAACGTCATACGAAACCATAAAACTCGAAAATTAATTAAAACAAGTAACTCGGTTCCATTTGATTGTGAGTAGTTCGGTTCCTTATGAAATGTGAGTAGTTCGGTTCCTTATGAAATGGGTTGTTCGGTTTCCAAATGAAATGGGTTGATCGGTATTCAAAGAAACTTGTTGTGCGGTTCACAAAGAAAATGGTTGTTCGGTTGCAAGGTTGTTCGGCTTGTGAGTTGTTCGGCTTGATAGTTGTTCGGCTTGTGAGTTGTTCGGTTCCACTAATAGACAAAATGTACTCTCGTCCTTGCTTTTGTCATTAACAGAAACCACCAAAAATCATGTCGTCCTTGAACTCTCTTTTGAAGCTAGAATAGTGGATCTTGTTCCTTGCTCGTTTTCAACCGTGGACTACAATAAGCTTCTAAAATAAGCTAGTAATAAGCAAACCAAGAAGCTTGAGAATAAGCTTGTTAAGCTTGTTACCACTTAACAACAAAACTAGAATGAAAGTAAACTGTAAACGGGTTAGAAAAGAAAAAAAATGAGCCACGAAACTTTTGAAGAAGAAGTGAATAAAACAAAAAAAATCTGTTATAATAGAAATGAACAAAAAAACGAAAAACTGTTATGCTAAAGCCAAGTGAAAGTAGGATATGCCTTGTTGGGTTGGTTTTAAATTCTGTTTTGAAGTTTGAACCAATACAACAAAAAGAAGGGGAAAAAAACGTGCTATTGTAGAAATGTTTTTAACAATGAAAGTAATAGATAATAATAAGCCGAATAAAAATTTGAACAAAATCACAATAAGCCGTATGCAATCAGCTTAAAAACAATTCACCACAACAAAAAAATAAATAATAAACCCACCTGAGGCGAGTGATACCAAATGTCGGTGACCAAAAAACACTTTCACTTCATACTTTGAACAAGAAAAATAAGATGAGAGAAAATGATAAGAATTTTAGAAAGAAGTTAGAGAGAGAAAGTAGAGAGAAAAATGAGATAGTTGAATTACAAATGTGTGTGAAAACAAATGAAACCAACACCCTGGAGAGGGATATTTATACTTACACCACATGGGCTTTCTATGGGCCGAATGGTGTTTGACTTGGGCCGGGCTCGGGATTACAATGGACCTTAGTCCACAAAATATACAATATTAGATTAAACAACGAGCCTATTTACCCTTCTAGCCTATTACAACATATAATAAATAAAAACCGAGACGTAATATTAATAATGGACAAACTTTAATGTTCGACTCAATATTTTGAGGCTAACACATACGAATATTTATACGGCTAGAAATACGTGAGCCTACGGGGTCACACATGTTATACATTTAGGTATCACTTTATTAATGTGAATAATAATATAAATGTATATTTATTATTTATATTAGTATATGATTCGACAAATCAACACTAACGGTTGTTAATTAGTTAATTAATTGTAACTAACTAATAAGGCTTTTTAATTAATGGTTAATTAAATGTAATTAACCATAAATAATTAGAAAAGACAAAAAGTCAACACCAAGGGGTGTTGGACTTTGTTCGACCGATTAAGAGGCCCAAGAGGGGTTTGGATTGGGTTTTGAGCTATCATTTCCTACAAGGTATCTATTTTAGGAAAACCCTAAATACATCCCTATATAAGGAGGACCCTAGAGCTCATTATTCTTATTTCTTGTCTCTCCTTTCTCCTAGTTCGATCGCAGAAGGATAGACCTGAGGGTTTTCAGGTTTTGGTTTTTGTGTTCAGATATTCGTTGATCAAGAACTAGCATTCGGGTGATACTGCTAGACGTGTAGTGTATGAACTTCGTGGAGGTTACTTCCTTTTAGTAACTAGAAGTAGTTTTCGGTAACGCACGTTTATTACACACGTGCGTGTATTTCAAGATCCTCGTTCTTCACTAGCTTGGCTGCTAACGGTATGTTACTGTTAGGAATTATGAATATCTAGTTCCTACTATTCCTATTGGCAGTACAAAGTTCCTACTGGTAGTACACAGTTCCTGCTGGTAGTAAGATTTAGTCTTTTTGGTCTTTTGGAAAGTCTTCCTGGTCTTTTGGTAAGTCCTTGTCTTATGGAAAGTATTAAACGACATTCAGAATAATTAGGAGGTTACAAGTTTATTTAGGAAATGATTAATTATATTGATGTAAAATACTTAGGCAGGTATTTATTATATTGTAACCACCTAGGACCCCTTGCACTATAAAAGGAGGTCCTAGGGTGTAGAGATAATCATCACTTTCATACACACATTCTCTACACATATTTCTCTCATACTTAGTTAAGCTTCAAGGTTGTAAACCCTGTTACTGTTCAGAGTAACCGTATTAATATATTGAGGCTACAACGTTTGGTTTATTTCTATTGTTCTTCTTATATATAAATATTAGTTTCGGCATAGTCTTTGTATTTTGATCAAGGTTTTCACAATCGTTCATGAATAAGTTTTCACAATTGGTATCAGAGCCTCGTTGAGAAGCTTTGATTAAGAAAAACAAAATCTCTACATTTGTGTTGCTGAAGAAGACATGGCTTGCACAACTTCAACTCCTGACAATGAGGTAACTTATATGACAGAAACTGAAGTTAGAGAATTTAATGCTAAACTAGAGAAAAAGCATGTTAATAACAAATATAATATGGTAACTAGTTGTTCATATGATAATCTTAAAAAATTATATGATGAACTTCAAAAACAGTTTTCTGATTTAAATGAACAATATAATGAATATTTTATACAAGTTCAAGCTTATAAGAACTCACTTAAAACTTTGGAAAAACAAAAGAGAGTTCTTCAGACAAATCAGTTGACACTTGAAGATAAGATTAGGGTGTTGTCTAGTGAATTAGAAAATACAACTAATCTATTGAAATATTCTGAAAAAGTGAATGCTGAGATGAGTTTGGAAAAACAGGACTTACAGGCTAAGCTAGAAAATGAAAGAACCATCAATGCAAAATGGAAGGAGTCTTCCAAAAACATGGACAAACTGATCAATAGCTCCATGTCCTCTAGATCAAAATTTGGTTTAGGATTTGGAGAAACTTTTGGATCAGATGAGGTGTTTGATCCCTCTGCCCCTAGCATCTTTGACACCACACCTGAGGATGTAGAAGGGAAACCTCTCTATAACAGGTTTGTCAAAACTGATAGAATGAAAGCAGTTCCCCCACCTCTTTCAGGGAACTACATTCCTCTATCAGATCCCACTGACCTTGATGAATCACAAATGACCTATGGACCCAAACAGACCCACACTAGTGATTCTGAACCCAAAACCAGTGACCTTGACTCTTGTGAGTCCAACTCTAGTGTAGAATCACTTGAGTCTATGCCTAAACCTGTTATAATTGAACCCAAGACTAGTGAATATGCCTCTTGTAAGTCCAACTTAAGTGCTGAATCACCTGAGTTCTTTCCTAAATCTGTTTGTGCTAGGAATGAAAGTGTTAGGAAAGCAGATAACCCTAGGAAAAACAATAAAAGTCCTAGAGGTAATAAAAGAAGTTGGAATGGTATGATGACTCAAAAATTGGGTGAAAATTTTGAGTTTAACAATAAGGCTTGCTATGTGTGTGGTAGATTTAGTCATTTGCACTATACCTGTAAAAATAAAAGAAAGGTTAATGATCAAAAACAGGTTACACCAGTGTGGAACAACTCAAGGAGGGTAAATCATCAAAACTTTGGTAGATTTTCTCACCCAAGTCCAAAAAGTAACATGGTTCCACAAGCACTGCTCACTAAATCTGGCCTTGTATATGTTAATTCACTTAAAAGACTATTTCAAAAGAAAACACCTAATAACAACAAATATTTCAATAGGAGTGTTAATTCTGTTAAGGATACAAGGGTTCATACTGCTAGGCCAAAGACAGAGGTTAATACTGTTAAGGCCTCAGCTAGTTGGGTTTGGAAACCAAAACAAGAAGTCATAGACCATGTTTCCGAATCACATAATGCATCAAAGACTTTAACTAGATATGATTATGTTGATGCTTATGGACGAATCAAAACTGTTTTGGCTTGGGACTTCAAAAGGCACTAATTTTCTTCTGCAGGGCAATTCATAAATGATGTATGCTTATGAATTGTTGTTTGAATTTTCTGTGTTTGTTGGACTAACTCTTTGCAAAAAAAAAAAAAAAACTTGGAGTTGCTGTCATTGATGAAGTGTTGCAATAGGTGCTTAACGAGGTTCCTGCTAGTTGTGTCCGACATTGGACATCACTCATTGTGATTCTCGGTGTTTGTTATTACACAAAGTTTATTATCATTTTGAGGGGAGGCAAATTTGGAATGGCGAATTATTAGCTCCATTTGAGGGGAGGCTAAGTGTACAGTTTGGAATGGCAAATTCTTAGCCATGTTTGAGGGGAGGCTCAGTAAAAAAAAAATACAGCTTTTAATGTGCAAAATGTTTTAAGGCACAAAATTTTTGAAAGATAAAAACTGTTTTTGGAGCAACATTCTATGGTTCACAATTCCCAGGTCTTTAAGACTAGAATGAATTGTATAGCTGTAATAGTTTGCTAAAAACTATATGGTCCTCACTCACCAGGTTGTTCTAACAAAGAGTGGCTAGTCCAAGGGGGTACGGCTCTTGGTAAAGACCAATCAAATCCGTTGATGGTTGCCAGGTTACCCAAAACTGGATGGTTTTCACTTGCCATATTCTTGGAATGAAAAGTGGCTAGTCCATAGCAAACGGCTCATGGTAAAGACATAATCAAATCCGTTGATGGCTGTGATGGTTTGCCAAAAATCATTAGGGATCTCAACTCGCCAATGTTTCATGTACCAAAGAGTTGAAAATGGTCTCAGTCCTCCATGGATTTGACCCTTTCTGGGTGCCAATGGACTGACTAGCCCAAGAGTGAATGGCTACTTTGTAAAGGCTCATCAAACCCATTCATGTAGTTGTGGTGGTCTTGTTGCAGTCCAAGAATAGATGCTGAATTTCATAATGCTGTTAATGGTTGATCTATTTGAACAATGTTTCTACTCAAGTTAAGTATCATCTGCTTTCATTCAATATTTCAAGCAGCTTATACTTCAATCTTCAAAGTCTTTGGTATATGTCCAAGAAAGATCAAGCAGATCAGAGATCAAGATCATGATTACATCCTCAAGCTCACAAATGCAGATCTTCTTAGAAACTTGAAGTTAACTAAGTCAAATTCAAGTTTAGGGGAGGATTGTTAGGAATTATGAATTTCTAGTTCCTACTGGTAGTTATACTCGTTCCTACTGGCAGTTCAAAGTTCCTACTGGTAGTACACAGTTCTTGCTGGAAGTAAGATTTAGTCTTCCTGATCTTTTGGAAAGTCCTGGTCTTATGGAAAATATTTAGGCAGGTTTTTATTATATTATAACTACCTAGGACCCCTTGCACTATAAAAGGAGGTCCTAGAGTGTAGAGATAATCATCACTTTCACACACACACATTCTCTACACGTATTTCTCTCTTACTTAGTTAGCTTCAAGGTTGTAAACCCTGTTACTGTTGAGAGTAACCGTATTAATATATTGAGGCTACAAAGTTTGATTTATTTCTATTGTTCTTCTTACATATAAAGATTAGTTTCCGCATAGTCTTTGTATTTTGATCAAGGTTTCCAAGATCGTTCTTGAAAGGTTTTCAACATACCATATTTTTTGTAAATCTTATATGCATTTCTTTACGATTATGCTCTTTTGCAAATTCTATGCATTTCTTTACGATCATACTCAATACATACGAATTGGGCTTTCATGTTATCATGGAGAAATATGAAACTATATGCGATACAAACAAAAAAATATAAAAATATTATAAGAAATTATAAACCGAATGTATAATAGCTTGAAAATGAGACGTGATCATTAAAATTTTAACTTTTCAAAATAAAATAAAAAAAGATTTTAAAGCATATTTTTAGTAGACAATTAAATGGGGGATACAAATTATAAATATTTTCAACATTAATGACATAATCATGTGTTGGAGGGAGATTTAAATTTTTTTGTTTTATTATACATATAAATTATAAATATATATAGATATCCAAACAATTAATTTTTACATTTTTAAAACACAAAAATTCATAACTAACAATACATTTACTATGGAAGGTGATATGCACACTACACAAAGTGATGTGCACACCACAAAATCAAATGTGCAATGCATATGGTACAACACCATATATGCATTTTTGTGGTATGCACATCCCTTTATGTGGTGTGCATATCAACTCCCATTACACCTTTATTTTTCTTTATCTTCTAAAGAGAAAACCAAACAACCATGTTCTTATTTGTTACGGTTTGTCGGTTACATACATGAGTTGGTTCAATGGAAATTTCAACGTTATTGTCTCAAAAATTCATTTTATCTATCATAACGACATAAAAGAATCCATAATTAGTCAAAATCGTTCAGTCACCCTTTAAAACTTCTTGTAAAATTTTCAAACATATATAATCGATCATAATGTCAATATTTTGACAATACATTCAAATATGTAATTATTTGATTTAATATCCTTTATCCTCGGTTTGATATAACATCTTATATCCCATTAGTATTATTTATTGGGGCAGGTTATTAATACCGCCAAATGTGATTGTAATATCCCTTTCTAATTTTTTTTATTTTTGGATTTTATTTTTATTTTTATAATTTTATAATTTTGTTTTTGTTATAAAACTGTAAAACGGAAAGTGTTGAACAAAAACTATAAAGTTTGAGGCTAAACGTAGTGGTGACCGCAGAGGACACCGCCACGTCAGCGCCAACTCAACTTTCCCTCTCCTAAACCACACAGTGACCAAACACCCGTAGTGGTGACCGCACAGGCGGCCGAACAAATTTTTTTTTTAAACATTACATTAATAATTAAACATTACAAACTAAAATTCAAAAATAAAAATACACGGAAGAAAAGACGGAAAAAAATTACGGAAGATTAAAAATTATAGTAAATTAGTTTGCATTTGTTCGATGCCAAATGTGTTCCACTAGATTGGCTTTAAGATTAAGATGAGTTTCTTCGTCGTGTATTTCTCAGTATATCTCGTAGCCTATCTTGTGCGATCTTACAGGGATCATCTTTAGATGTTTGTTTCCCTCCGGATAAAGTCGGAGAGATTGCCTTTCCTTTTTCTTTGCGAATTCATATTATGTAAATATGATGAAAGTGTACATCAAATGCGTATCCTTTAAGATTCCTAGACGTGCGGAGTTTCTTTCGATAACCATTTTTCTTAGACGCCAAACGCTCGTTCCACTTCTTTTCTTGCTGCTTATGCGCTTTGCTTATATCTTATTGCTTATTTCATTTGACCCTGGCTGAAATACATTACTTCATAACAGAGCTATCTGGTGGGGGGGTTATATCCGTCTAGTAAATCTAATTTCCTATTTATAAAGTCACGTCGTAGTCAACGAATGGAACTCTGGTGCTTTCTACTTAAGATCATTAAAAAACAGGGGATTGACGTAAAACGTTACCGTCATAGTTCGAACCGCAACTCCTAAGAAGGCGTGCCAACTCTAAATCTTGTGAGGCAACCGCTATTAACCAAAATGAATGGCTTGCCCAGAATCACCTTTGAATTGAGCACGATATGCTGTGGGACATTGAGCCCACGAACCATTTCTGTAGAGTCTATGATGCCTATCGTACCAGGATAACCCATGTTGGTTCTCGTGAAAAGCGTAGTGTTTTCAACGTCGGTTTGCGTAGGCCTTCGCAATACTCCCTCGCATATAACTCTAAAACCCCTTACAGAAATGCCATCAAATAATCACGAGAAGTTTTTTCATCCGATTTGTAAATATTCGTCTAGAGAATCTGGAACAGCAGGTATGGCTAGTTGGCGAATCGTAAGAGGCTAATCACTTAAGCAGAGGATCCAGCTTTCCAACAGCATCACACCCTTCTTGATAAAATAAGGGCAGTTAGCAGACAAATCTCGAACAATGGGCGTGAACAGCGATCGGTTCTATTCGAATCGTTAGAAATAAATAGCGTTGTTAAATTGGTTTTTTAGAAAGTAAGCTAGCACTAGCGGTTTGTGCACCGTAACGATTCTCTAGGCATATAGACTTTGTTGGAAGTTTTTGGATTGATAGGAGTAGATGCTTGAATAACCAAGCAGCGTTATTAAAAAACAGGAGAACTATTCACTTCCGTTTTGCATCATCCGTATCATCGAAAATAAAACACTCGAATTAATTTGAGACATATTGTTTGTAGTGTGTGTTTTTGATAAAAAGTGTATATGTGTGTGAAGATAGGAAAGAAGATGTTGAGTTTTATAGAAAATAAAGGGATAATTTTTTTTATAGGAAACGGCTTCATTTACTCGGTCTTTTACACGACCCAAACAATTACAAAGGTTGGGGGGATTAGTCTAGTTCGGTCAAGGTAATGGGACGACCGACCTTAATTGCTTCCATATGGGACGACCGACAGAAGGTCGACCTTACCATTACATTCAGTCTAAGTTAAAAGTATGAAACTGTCAAAAAATACAGAACAAAAACTGAAAAAATAATGTGTTACACTGTTATCAGAGGGACAAAGGGGGTAGAGGTGGTAGGTTTTGTACTTTCTGATAGACGAGAGGGTATTAATCAAGGTTTTCAAGATCGGGATTCTACCCAGGATCGTTTTCGTCTTTGCAAGATCAAGATTGTAAAGTCGTATCAGACTGTAACCCGTTCTTCATCTTAAAGGCAAGTATTTCGTCAAAAAGAAAACTTGACCTCACAACGGAAATTAAGTTTCTCAGGCATGATCTACTTTATGATTATGCAAAGGCTTGTGTATACTTTGCTACACAACCTGTGCTTTCTACAAAATGAGTGTACGTGTCAGTGCATTTATTTTTTAAAATAAGAGAAATCTTATTTTTGTTGGTGTTTTATTTCAAAATAAATCAATCATCTCAGTTTCTCATTAGAAAAAGATTTTAAAAGAATTTTCTATCACTCAAACAATGTCTACAACTCTTTATATAAAAAACGGGACATTATTTGACGGGGAGAAATGTGCTAATAATTCTTTTAAAAGGATCTTTGAAAATCAATCAAAGCATAAACAGAAAAGGTTTTGACAATAACGAATCATCAATTTAAGGGGAGTTAATGAAATTTTAACTCAAAAGGTCTTAAGTTGTTATTTGGTCAACCTTTAAGGGGCAAAAAGACAAAATCTAAGACTTAGATTCTAAGTAAACTTTAGGGACTAAGTTTGCAATTTCCATAAATCATTTAGGTTTTTGTTAAGTTTAAAATGAGAATAGAAGAGATTGCAAACTACAAGGACCATTTCTGCCAAGTTGGAAACTCCAACCGTTCAACACACTTATCACAAACACATTCCTCATAAAATTTCAAACACATTTCTCTCACCATACACATTTCGCACGAATCAAAACTCAAAGATCAAAGGTCATTTTTGAAGCTTCAAGGTAAACTAGAATCACACTTATAAACTCCTTAATCTTACTCTGGTAATAGGAATTGGATTATTTCTCAATATTCAACTCGAAAAACCTCAAAAATTGAATTAGGGTTCTTAGAATAAAAGTTGGGTTATAATCTAATTAATGTTGGGGGGTTTTGCTCGTCTAGGGTTCACTAATACTCGCTTGTAGCAGTTTTGAGTACCTTTAAGTCAGTTGTGAGTTATAGCGATTTGTTTGGTTATGAATTATTCGAAACATGTGTAAATGAGTAAATGGTTGTGGGTTTAGGGAGTATAGCAAGTTATAAGAATCCATATGCTATTGATGTACGTTTTTAATCACCTAGGATTACGTTGGCTCGATTAAATGTGGTCTTATGTGCGAAATATTCATAAATGGTATGTTAAGGCATGTCTTTGTGTTCTAATATGTTAGTTATCTGCTATATGCTTCTTAAGAATGATTGGTTTGTCCCCTAAATGCCTTGTAACACAAATGTTATGTGTTCTCCACATGCTTGTGCTTGAAATAATCAAATAGGCTCAAATGTCGTTAAGCTCTTGATGAAAGTAATATTTGATATGTCTTGAATGATTTGTGTTGATTATGAATGAAATTTGGATGAGTTTGACTGTTAAAATCTAAGTTTGAATGGCATGAATGGTGCGAAACATGTTTGAGTATAAGTGTGTGAAACATGACAATACTTAACTATGCAGAACATGTCATTGCTCAACTGTGCGAAACATGTAAATTGTTAACTGTACGAAACATGTATTGTTTTAATGGTGCGAAATATGTTTAGGCTTATCTGTGAGGAATACGTTTTGAATTAACTGTGTGAAATGTGTCTGGACTTATCTGTGCGAAATGTGCTTGATCATATTTGTGTGAAACATGACAGGTGTAACAGTTGTGCTAAATATGTTAGTTTTATGAAAAGAAACTCTGCCTAAAATTTTCAACATCTTGCGAAACATGACACTGTTTATGTATTGATCAGAATTGACTGTGATTGTTATTTAGACATCTAATTGGCTGTTCGACTCAGGTTAATTATCTGTTGACTTTTTAGATTTGACTTTGACCATTAAAAAGAGTAGACCTTCTTCAAATAGTTTGTTTAAGTAGTCTTAATTGCATGAAACTTATACATAAACTTCATCTAAAATAATCACAACATTAAGGATAATCAATCTAATCAGTTATACACACACATACACACATACACACACACACACACACACACACACACACCACAGTCAACACCCCTACTCAGTATAATTATTATATATTATATATTTTATTTATATATACTATGAGATATCTATACTATATATATATATAGGGGCGCGTTACGTATTTGAGTAAAAATCATTTAAGCATGTGCCAGAACTTTACAGAACTATTTCTAAACCCAATAAGAATTTAGTAATAGTAAATATTTTGTATTTAACTCAAAAGGGCTTACTAATAGGAAAACACATTTTTTATTTTTTTTATGATTTTTTATACTAAATCGTTTTTAACATTCATATTTTAAAAATCAAGTATGGTTGCATATATGTTTTTCTTAAAAAATGTATATCTTTAAATCACGTGATGTCGTGTTTTGTTAAAGAATGTAAATACTCTCTTCATTTCATTGTGCAATTGTTTAACCTTTTTCATCGGCAACCAATCTTTCAAACAATATAGACTTTACCATTACTATGTTTAAATGTATAAATAAAAATCAAACAACATAACCAATCTAGAAAGTCACATACATATATGTTACGTTCCATTCTAATACAAGTATAATAAAACACATATGCAAGATGAAATTTATTTGTACAATTGTGAAAAAAAACACATATGCAGTAATAGTATTTCTTCGAAAGCCGCAAATTATCTTCTTTTATGTTAATGTGCATTCATGTGCACGCTTCGAGAACATATGTGCACGTCTTCGAGAACATATGTGCACGCCTTCTAAAATCCCAAGTACAATCGTTGACTATCTTCATCACACATCGTCTTTCCAATGATTGGGCCATCCGCACTAGAAAAAATATATAAAAACAAAAAAAAGCTAATCATATCAAATCATGCTATTTTAAATTAATTGTAAAACTAGTTGATAAAACAAAGGCGTAAAAAAAACATATATGTACAAACTAAAAACAATAGCTATATGCTAACGACGACAATCAGACTTGCCCCTATATTACATAAACATCACATGGTTGATCCAAAGTCCCTGTATTAGAAATAAAAATAAAATAAAAAACAATAACATATGCAATATGATATGGCTACCAGTCAACTCGAATTTGTATTCAAGATATAAACAAAAGTTAGATGCATTGTTTTATCTGGCTAACATGGCTAAAAAACCTACTAAATCATTTATAAATTAATGACAAACTAATCACTAATAAAAAACAACACCCACATAGTTTTATAACAAAGCGGTAAAGTTAGAGTGATTTCATAAAGTTAGAATGGACCACAGATTGGAATAGCTCAAATGCAAATTTAAGAGATGTAAAATGATATCCAACCTTTAACGCAAACATATTAGACAAACGATTTGCCATCTCCGGCGACCACCATAAGCGTCTCGTCACCAATAGTTGCGATTGTTGCGATGTGGTATGTGGATGATTGTTGCGAAATGGCAACCACATATAAAATGGGGTCTGCAGCCAAGATCTATCGAACCAGGATCACTACAACATTCGATGCTTTCCCCAGCAACATTTCAACCTTTTCGCCAGCGACATGTCGCTGGGGAAACATATCCCCAGCGAAATGTCGCTGGGGAAAAGTTGATGGGGTAAGCTCGATGGCAAAACGTTCCCCAGCGACAATCCCCAGCGAAAAGTGGGCCCCACGTATTTTTTGGTCAAGGAATTGGTGCCA
>BQNB010078996.1:0-30382 GCA_026074375.1 Tanacetum coccineum
CCATGCTTATCAGTAGTAGTATGTAGTAATAAGTGTTTTTGTGTGAGGAGGCTTACCTTTTCCATTACCCGTGTTTTGTGCTGTATGTCCAGGATTTCCCGGATTGTGAAGACTCTCGTGCTCGCAGTTTTGCCCTTCAGAGTTTCACATCCTCAGCTTCATTTTGGGAATCCGATATCCAAATCTAATCGACTAACATTTTATCTTTTGGCACACTTAATAAACGGCCTTAGATTTACGTAGAGACCCTTCAAAACATCGAGGATAATGTTTAGTTCTAGTATGGGGGGATCTTTGATTTGATTGTTACCTGCAGCCGTTGTTGTCACGTAATCTCGTTTTTACCACCAAAATTTTTGCAAAAATACCAAAAAATGAAAAAAATTTAAAAATTTTCAAAAATAAAATAAGTGTTTTGTCACAGTTTGACTTTCCCAATGGGTAGAATAAGAATAAATTTTGACTCGATCGGGCGTGTTGAGCCCTAGCTTTGTCCCTTAACCATTTAATAAACGAAAGTTTATTAGGCTAAGCATTCACGGATCCTTTTATTAGGGATTTTAAATTTGCGAAGAATGGAAAATGATAGTGTTATTTACAAGTAGGGTGCTAAACAAGGATTATTTGCTTATAAGTGTAACTTGTCGCTTTTTCTCCTAGAAGCTCTTAACCTGACTAATAAACGTGCTTAATTTTGCTTTTAACTTTAAACTGACATTTTCTAAAAAGAAGCTCTTTCAGAAACGAAAATATTCATCTTAGTTCAGCTTTATACTTGAATGTCCTAAACGAAATTTTCTCTGTTACGGAAAATATGTTTTAAAAAAAAGTGATGAAAAGTATAAACTGTGGGCTAATAAAGGTTTACTGCATCTTGCCAGCTCACAACCGATGTTGCAGTCTTTAAAACAAGGCCCATAGTAAGATAATCAATGCGTAAGTGTTATCAATAAGAAACCGTCGTCAGACTAAGTCACTACATCTTGTCGGAGGCGTGGCCGATGTTGTAGTCATGTAAATGATAACGGAAGTATAGTATATAGCAATAAATGAAAATTTAATGGTTAAGTTTTTTTTTTCTACACTCAAGTATAATTTTGAACTAAGAATAACTTGCTTTAAGACTTCAAAAGTTTATTGGTTGTCGTTGGTTGATTATTTCTAGGAATAATCGCAAATTTTTGATTTTTGCGTGCTTTGAGTAGTATTGTTTATTTAGCGGTAAATCTAAGAAATTCGGCCTAAAAGGGTGGAGTATCCCGCTATTACATTGCGAACATTCTCCTGTGGGGTCTCAACCTGATAACCTAAGCCGAACTCGGCTGGGATCTATCGAGAATATGCTGGTTGGTGGGTGATCTAGTCTTTTCCCCTGAATTCTTCAGAAATATCGTTATGCACATAAACTATACTACTTTCTAAAAGTGTCGATCTAAACTTAACTTAAAATTAAGCACAATCACTTTAATTGAATCACTGTCGGGAGCGAAAAGTTGACAAGTCATAGTTATAAGTAGTGTTAGCATCTTTACTTGTACTTAACAGTGATTTCGTTCTTACGCTTAGCCATGGGACTGGTGAAAAATCGGGGACGATGAACTTATCCGTCAGGACATCCGTAGATTATTCTATAGGCGCTTCTCATTCTATGATCCCAGTGTTGATAAAATAAAGGAAGTCAAACAGTTAGTTGAGAAAAGAAAAAGGAAAAATACAAAAATATTAGGGATAGTTAGTGTACATATAAAAAATGGTGAAAACGGGACTTGTCGAAGCTATTGATTCTTTAGTTCCCCTTGACAAACACTTAGCTACTTTTCGAGGTTATTAGTCGAGGGGGATCGAGATTCTTAGTTTTCTAAGTGTTTACTTCATAACATTGCGTGAGGACACGGCAATACCTTAGTATGGGGGATTTTGGTATGTGCTTAATTACACATACCTTTTTCCATTAAAAACGGACTTAAATGACCAAAAACAGACAAAAACTGCCAAATATATGTTTGTTTTGCATTTGTATTGTGCAGGAAACGGATATATCAGATATCGACAAAAGGACGAAAACAAGGAGTCAAATTAGACAAAACCAAGCACGGATTTGGAACCAGCACGAAAAAACGAAGCCAACGATATAAATATCATTTTGGGTCGGATCAGCCACCAATATGTTATTTATTACAAATAATAGCCCAAGTCAACCCTCAAGTCAATAGCTACTATATAAGCCCAATTGGATTAACAGCCTATTAGTCCCAAAACCCACCATAACACCATTTACATTGTTAGTCCTTAGGGACTAAACAATGGCAACATATCCCAACCTCTGGACCTTTCCTTACCAATCTCCCACAACTTGCACACCAACTTTTCTTAAAACCTTCACCCCTAAGCACCCCAAAAACCTTTTTCACTCGTATCCCTAACCTTTTTTAACCCAGATAACCTAAATTCAATTTCACGCCCAAAGCTCAAAACCCCCAATTAAGGTCACGGGATCCTTTTATGCTATTACTATGCAACCCCAATTACACATGAATTAAACCTCTAACACTCTCCACTAAACCCTTTATTGCCATGTTGGCAATCCGTGGCACCATAACATACAACAAGGGCTAGGATCTATGGAAGATGGAACTCCGAGGTGATTTAAGGGTTAAGATTGGGTCTTTGTTACCTCTCACAGAAAAAGCACAACTAGCACAGCTTGAGGACTTCAACTGCTTATTTAAAGAAAAAAAAGAACGAGGAATGTAGGTTATTAGTGTAATTTTAAAAAGTGTTTATAGCTCATTTTAATTTACTTTTTCCCCAGCTTAATTTACTTGTTTGTTATTTAAAGTCAAGCTTTGTACTCATCCTTTTTATGTTTAATTACAAACTTCTATTTTAATAAGTTACATTCTTATTCTGTCTTTAAAATTATTGCATTCAGTTATTCTCTGTTTATAAGTGATCTATATAAGCTCTGTTAAGCTTTAAAAAGCTGTTAAATTCATAAAACCTTTTCAGAGGATTTATGTTAGTTTACTGTTTCATTCAGAAGAGATTTTTGGATTTTAAGCATTTGGAGCATGGTTAATAATGGATTGCCATGGTAATAGGGCTTATTGGGTAAGCATTAGGGTGATTTATGAGCTTATTTAAGTGTTAAGTTTTTCCCTGAAGCTTTGGATCTTTGTAAGTTGCTATTTCTCATTTTAAGTCAATTTTTAAGCTATTACTGTTCTAATTGTTTATCATTGTTTATGTGCTTATTTCTGTGCTTATTTATCTCTCTTCTATGCTTAATTTATCTTTGTTATGCTTATTATTCCTTGGTTTTTTTATCCCAAAACAACATCCCAAGTTCCTTTAACGCTCTTCATTAATCTGTGCTAGCTTAAAATTGTAATTTCCTTATTTAAAGGAGTGTTTGGGACAGTGGCTAAAACGGGTCAAATTGGGTGTAAAAACCATTTGGGTCATAAGGCTAGTTTTAGCATTCAATATCAAGATAATTAATTCAGTTTTTAAAGCTTTTAGAAGTTAAAAATAAGTTTTGAGTAGTTTTCTAATAACTGTTTAAAATGGAGGTCAACGGTTGAGTGTTTGCTTGTGTTCTTAATTATAATATATTATTTTTTATATATATATATATATATATATATAAATATTATATTATTATATATATATATATTATTGGACGAATCTGAATTCGATGCCAACATTAAAACACTTCTTTAGACAAACCATCAGCGCATTTATTTATATGCTCAATAAGAAGGTTTTTTCCGTTCAACTAATCATGTTTCCTATCAACAATACTTTGGTAAAGTATCAGCTTTCCAACCTAATCAAAGGCATCACTCATTTCTTTAACTTCTTTTGTTAGAGCTTTTTGAATGCCCTCAAAATGTACTTGAAGAGTTTTGAAAAATGGAACGACCTCCGTGAGGTAACATGTCTTGGTTTGTTCAAAACCCCTTTCCCCTTCAGTGATCCCAGTTGGTGTGATTCTCTTTTTACAGGTTTTCTCAAATTCTGAAAAAAAAGTTGTCTAAGTGTAAAAATGTTAATTATCACTTGACTTTTAGTTGGAAGCCACTCTGGTGACAAGCGTACTGAGGGATATGAGAGAGTGGGAGGAGACACAGTCCAACACTTTGATTAGGTCTGGTGTTTCTGCCTCTTGAGAGCTTCAGCTCTTATCTTAAAATATATTGAGACCAAAATATTTATTCGGAGGGTCAGTTGTTTCTGATGTCGTGAACGGTCGCTATAAAAAATCTCTTATAGAGTAATTTAGGCGGGCTGTGATATTGACCTTATTATCCACACTTTCATTAGCATTTCTTTCTATTCTTGCATTTTCTTCCTAGAAATTTCAGTTAGTTCTAGGGTTCCTCCCGTTTCACGTATTACGGTCCGGGCATGATTGGGTGTGAAAATTTCATGACCACAATACAGGGCGAGCTGAACTTTTGCCTTGCATGATGTAGACATTAAGGGTGGAGTATTTTGAGCAATAGCTACCTTATTTCACTTCATCATAATAAGACCTAGGTTTACACTTCATGTGAATGTGTCTTGAATAGACTGGTCTTGTGTTGAATAATTTATCCTCGACACTTATATTTTCAAAGATTTCAACGTCCAAAATGCTTCAAGGGTATTTATTTTCTTTCTGATTTAATACTTTTTCAAAGATGTTACTTCATCTACCATTAACTTGTATGTTGGATGGTAGAGGAAGTTCCAATTTTATCAAATGAAGTTCCTTTTTTCAAACTCTCTTCTTTAATATTACGGTCACATTATAAAAAATTCTTAGTTGCTATCAATCTTTTGTTCTCTTTCTGTTAAGTCAACTGGCACGTCTTTCATACAGTTCAACTTGTGTTCCTAGTTTTATATTGCACGTTGAAACATTTAATGAATTATCAGCTACTGTATATGTGGTTGCTTAAGACAGATTGGGCTTTAGGCTCTTGCCAAATCATTTTCTATCATAACGACATATCATTTGGAACAGTAGATGCATTGTTTTGTACACACGGCATGCGTTGTCTTTAATACTGATCATATGGGAGTCATCTTACTATACTCGTATAAATCAGCATGGTGAGTCCAACAACGTAGCTTGGTTGTACATCTTCTTGACAATCCCGTGTTCTTCATGATGTTCACAATAGAATCTGAAGTGATCTTGGTCTGTACGCTCAGATAAGATGTCCGAATTCATAGACGGGCTGGCTTCTTCATACACTGGATCTGCGGACGATAGGATATGCTATGAACACTAGTTTATGCCGTAGAGCCCTCATCAACGTCAGAATCGTTAAAGCAATCATATTATCAGCTTGCTGGAAATACATTATCCACATTGTTGACTAAGTCTTGAACCGGTTGCTCATCCACATCTTCATCAATAGCATTGTCCTGTCCACCAGCTAGGAACAATAACTGCTCTTCATCCAAGACTACCCCATTCTCTTGAGCTTGCATCAGCAACATCTTGTCTTTGAAGTATTCGGAGTTCTGTGGACGCTTGGGTTGAGTGCAGTTCCTTGCTATGTGGCCTACCCCGTTGCAGTTGTAGCACTTAACCTGCCTAGCTTGACCTGGATTAGCATTCCCCACTCTGTTCTGTGCTCCCCCATAACCAACTGCACCTGCACCCCGTGCATTATTACCCTGTCCTCTGTTCTGTCGACCCTGAACATTCTGAACAACAACCCTGCCATCTTGTACTGTAGCTTGATTCCTTGGGTTTGATGAGGTTCTGAGTTGATTGTTTGTTTGAGGAAGGAAGGTTTTGTATGACTGGGTGAGTAAGGCAAGTGTGTTGGTTAGGTTCTCGATTAGGTTGTCAGTTGGAGAAAGTCCCAAATCAGATTGTGAGGTGTTAGCAGAGTGTGGTTGATGATATGTGGGCGGTGGATTTGTTGATGACTGAGAATGATAATGTTGAGGTGAAGCATTTGACATCAAGGCAAGAGGATTAACTGTTTGTTGTGTGAAAAATTCCAACATCATCTTATTCTCGTTGGTATGTGCCTCGTGTTGCTTCAAGTAAGCATATAGTTGATCAAAGTTTGAATCCTTCAATCCTTTGTTAAGTTTCATAGCTGTAACAAATCTACCCCATTCAGGCGGCATGTTATTCACAAACTTTGAGTTCAACTGTATTTTTGACATTGTCATCTTGATGTTCCGCATGTCATTAATGAGCTTGGCAAACCGGACATAGTAGTCGTGAATGGTTTCGCCTTTGTTCTGACGAAAGTGTTCAAAGTCATCATACAGTTGTGATTCACGGTCTTCCTTTGTTAATTCCGATCCTTCCAAAAGCATCTTCACATTGTCCCATATGTCCTTTGCATCAGTGTAATGATTAATAAGTGAATATATATCTTTTGGTAAACCTTGAAGTATGATGTTTGTTGCCCGAATTTTTTTAAGTTGTCGGCAATGTTACCTATCCCTTCTCTCCTGTGACAGATCCGAATAAACTCGAGGTCGTTCAGGACCCATATTGAGTGTACCTTCAGTTCCTTCAGCAACAATTGCTCGCGTGGTCCCCATCTGAAATGGTCCTTCATCAATTGACTTTAAGATGTTTACCCCATTCTCCTTACCCGACTGTTTAATTCGAATAGTAGTTTGCCATGACGCAAAGTCAGCCTTATCAAGCATAGCGTGGTCGGGTATCCGACCGAAACATTGGATGTCCTCCCCCATGTAAAAGATTAGCAATAGTGTATTACTTGTGGATATGTTTAATTTGATCGATCATACTGATTAGTGATTGTATGTTAAAAGTGATGATTGTTGGTTGGATTAGGTGATATGTTGGTTGAATTAATGTTAAAAGCAGTGAAGTTTTGTCAAAAGGCAATGAAGAATATTGAGTCAAAACGCAATGATGAGTCTTGATCAAAACGCAATGAAGAATCTTGATCAAAACGCAAGGAAGAATCTTGATCAAAACGCAATGAAGAGTCTTGATCAAAACGCAATGAAGAAACTTGATCAAAACGCAAAGAGGAATCTTGATCAAAACGCAATGACGAGTCTTGATCAAAACGCAAAGAAGAATCTTGATCAAAACGCAACCGATTAAAAAATTGGGCAGAGTCTCCCCTAGTCAAAACGCAACAAAGTCTTCAAAACGCAACCTGTAGTCAAAACGCAATCACCAAAACGCAACCTCAAGGTCAAAACGCAACGACCAAAACGCAATGTACTTTCTTCACCAAAACGCAACGAAGAATGTCTCAGAAGGTCAAAACGCAACGACGAACATACGAACTTTTTCACCTAAAAACACCTAAAAATCACCCTTTTGAACGTTTTCACTTGGTTTCTTTTGCACAACTTGGTCCTAGAAGGTTATAACAACTATAAACACACTAACTTTAACATCACAAACATGAGAATCAAAGAGTGTCAAGAATAAGACCATAAACCTTCAAAAACCAAACTTTTGATCTAAACTAACCAAGGAAACGCACACACAATCTAGCTAATCATCCCATGTGCTCTGATACCAATTGTAGTATACATGATATCATAACACAAGCAAGAGATGATGGGTTGGCTACTTAATCTTAGAGAGAGAAAGTGATATTTCTAGAGAGAGAAAGTGCAAGACTAAGTATTATCATAAAATGAACAACCAACCCCTTCCCATGGCTGGAAGGGGGGTTTATATACATGTGTTTGTGAGCTCTATGGGCTTGGGTATGGGCCTAACACTTGGGTAAAAGACCCGACCCAATACCGAAAGTTATACGCTTACTTTCTGACTACGAGCTTTGCTATACTAAACAATACACGGGGGTGACCGAGTCTTTTTCATAATCCTAACAAATACCGATTCAGTTCGTTTAAACAAATGAATGAGACCAACAGCTCCTTCCGTACCATTGAAGTAGAAAGGTTGGTAACTCATAAACTCTTTGTAAGTACATTTTCTTGCTACAGGAGTTTCTCTTGGTCTAGTATTCCTATTTGGATTGTTAGTACTTGCCATGGTTGTAGCTTGTGCTTCCAAAGCAGCAGCAATACTATCAGCAACTAGTTGTCGGATGGCAGCCTGAGTCATAGCTGGTGCTGCAGATGTTGATGTTCTCTTGGGAGGCATCTATCAACATATACAAGACAAAACATAATAAGAATCCATAAAACGATATAGTCATATCACAAGTTAAGGTATGAAACTTATAATACAAAGACTTGCGATCATTCTTTGATATTACATTATAGGATATAATAGAAAATTTTGGAATCTAAGACTTCCAGAGATGAACACTCTAACAAGCATCTAACTCATTAGGTTTCTCAGGGACTGGTTCACTTCCCAGTAGTTGCGGTATGATCCATAATGAGTTATCTAACTCTGCGAAGATAGACTTATCAAAGGGATAGTGTGGTGGTGGTATAGTTGACCTAACCGGTGATGAAGATCCTACTGATGAAGATGGAGATATTGGAATGGGTGATTCAATAGGTGTCTCAGCATCTTTAGGTGGTGAAATCTTCTCGGGAGGAAAGAAATATTGGGAATCAAACATTGGTGATAGTGATAACACTGGAGTTGGAGGCAAAATAGTCGGTGGAGCAATAGGAGCTTGTGGTAATTCATTATCAGTAGCATCATATGCTTGCATGACCTTCATATATGGGTCATCAAAAAAGGTAAGAGGGCTAGTGAGGCTAAAAGATCCTTTAGTTAAATCATCTAAAAAGTTAGGAGAGGTGTTTCTCGGTGAGGCTGGGAAATAGTCCGGTGAAGCCGGGATGTAGTCAGGAGATTGTGTAGAGGAAAAAGTATCCTTAACATCGGAATCAGATAGGATAATAATAGGATGGGGGAAAGACATGACTATATAACAACCCAGTGGAAATAACATAAGTTATTTATATATAATATAATAGTAGTGTATTATCTGCCATGGAAATTTCTTACAATTACTATTCTGGAAACTATAGTGGCACGGAGGACTTTCTTGCATGGAAAAGTAGTTATAGTTTAGGTTTTACCCTTGTTCTCTATAACCATGAGCTCTGATACCAATCTGTAACACCCCCATTTTTGACATATAGCAGCGGAAGCTAATCTGGGGTATTACTTCATGAATCACAGTCACAATAATAGAAAACGACTCAAAAGAGACGTTTTTAAAAGATATGTTATCATTCATTATTTTATCAGAGTTTTACAAAAGGAGGTCCCAAAATCTACATGAAAAGCATAAAGTGTGAATGATAACATGGTTTAGCCATCTTCAAGTCCGTGCCACTTCGTGCCATAAGTTGCTTAATTACCTAAGATAAACATGCTAAAAAGGTCAACATAATGGTTGAGTGAAATTCATAGGTTTATGATAAATAGTTGAATACAAGTCATCATAGACAGTGGGTTACGTTGTTATACACCCATAAATAGTAATAATTGCAATTACATTTACAATTATCATAGTAATAATAAAATACAAGTTATCATAAGTGGTAATAATTACAACACATACAATTATCATGAAAAATAGTATTATTGCCCTAAGCTCATGATATTAATACGTTAACATGGAAATCACCGTAGTGACATTGGTTGAGGAACAAATGTCCCCGTGGAAAGGTAACTTGCCAAGGTTACCCATTAAGTCAAATATAGTGCGTTTGGCTACCCCATGAACGGGTATACCAATGGGAGTCGTCACCCCTAATAGATCTATGCACAATATTTGCGTTTACTCGCAGGTAATTAATGGTTCATGATATGGAAATAGTGGCACTAGAAGGTACTTAGGCAATAATATATCTGGATAGCATAATCAAAATCACTTATGTTTAATTTGTATAAAACAAGCATGTATCCCCCTCGCCGGTTTATAAAACATGTAAATAAGTAAAGGCGAGGCTATGAACTTCACAATATCAGTTTTAAGTACTTGTGTATATTAAAAACAATTGAGCATGTATCCCCCTCGCGGGTTTATAAAACATTCAAAAGATTGAAATGCGAGGCTATGAACTCACCTTAATAGTACAGGGAAATCTGATTGATGGCAAAAGTATATTAGGTGAAAGTAACGGCTTCGCCACGCAACCTGGGGTAATATGTCAAGTCTTAGTGTGATGGTTTTGTTTTTCAAAACTGTCTGATGTGATAACGTACATGTTTGATTTATCAATTTATGGAAATATTGTATCACTGTTCGGGCTATCATAATCCAGAGGCCATGTAGTATTGTTTGAGGAGCCAGGGCACTTTAAATCATAAACCCAGCAAACTCGTCAAAACAAATACTCAAATGGAACCCCTCACATGAAACTCCCTAGTAACGTGATACGATAAGATTTTAAGTTTCTTCAAAAGCTATTCAGTTGAGTAAATTACGTTAAATATATAACGTAATTATTTTTATAATGCGTCGATCGATGATTAATAACGATTAATGTGTCGGGTTTTAATAAAATCGAGTTTTATAATATTAATATATATTTTTATAATTTATATAAAAATATTATATTTTATATTTTTAAGAATACAAAAATGGCAATATATACCCTTGGTTTATAAACTTTTACAAATTTAGTCCTTTATGTATAAAGTATATATAATTTAAACCTGTAACATTGAAACTTGGTAAGATAGGTCCTTATAGTTATAACTTTAGGAAAATGACATTTTCAGCCCCTTTAGTTATATTTTTTTAGAAAGTTACGATATATACCCCTAGCATGGAAATAGTTTACAAATCAAGTCCAAAAATCCATGCAAGCTTATTTTAGGATTCCAAATGATATTTGCAGGTTATAGCTTATTAGAAAAAGCTAAAATAAGATGTTTTAATGTAACAAAAGTTTAGAAAAAAGATTTGTTAGCTAGAAAATCAAAACGGGTCATTTTTAGGATTTTAACCAAAAACAAATGGGTTTGAGGATTCAAGGCTTCAAACAAGAGTTCATATATGATCTTAAGAGTATTATGAACATTCTAATATAAATTATAAGCTTATTGAACAAGACCTAAGCTACTTGAGCTAGAAATGGTCAAAAAGGTTTTCGGTTCGTACGCCTAGAATGACTTCAAGGGCTCCATTTTTTCTGAATTCTTGTGGCTTCTATTCTAACTTAGTGACTCACTTGAATCCCCTCATGTCTGGTTAGAACTCCATTTGAGTGGTGATGAGTGGGAGGTTGATTTTGAAATGGTTTTTATGTTTCGCTATATATAGTATTTAAATGACCCTGTGGCCCAAGTTTTCTTGGTGTGGTGGCCAAGGTCTGTAGATTAATGACTAATGAACATCTAGGGTGAGTCATGAAAGCTTAGGATGAGGTGTAAGGGTGTGGAGGGTTTTGGTTTACAAGTAGGTGACGAAAAGGGGTGTTTGGTGTACATATGCTTGTAGTAGCTTTAATGTTGTTAATGGAGAATTGCTTGAAGAGCTACTTTTTAAAATGGGTTTAAAATGAAACTAAAGGGTGTCAGGTTGGTTTTGGGTTTTGCTTAGGGATTTTGGTCTTAATTCGAGTTATGGTTAGGGTTTAGGATAGATTAAGGTTTAGGATTAAGGATTAGGATTTAAGATTAGGGTTTAGGATTACGGTTTAAGGTTTAGGATTAAGGTTTAGGGTTTAGTTTTAGGTTTAAAATGAAACTAGGGTTTTAGTTTTTTGTTTAGGGTTTAAGGTTTTAGATTAGGGTTTTAGGATGATTTAAGGTTTAGGTTTAGGGTTTAGAAGTTGTGCATTGAGTGTTTGTATGTTGTGTTTAAAAGGTGGTAAGAAACTAGAATGAATTTGGAGGAAAAATGGCAAAGTTTGAATTTTTGTGCTACATGGGATTTTGTACCTTATGGCTAAACATTTATACCATGGTTTTAGAGGGAATTAATATTTCAAATATATGCTAAGAATACTTGAGCACAAGCTTGAATATTTAACACATTGTTTAAACTGTAAAACATTACATGAGATTAGGGTTTTTTGGAATAAATTGTTAACGTATTAATGCTTGTTTTGAAATAAACTTGTAAATAGTACATAAATGGATAACGTATTTGGGGTATACTAACGTTTGTCATAAAATGACATTCCGGACAACTTTTTAGTTTTATCCGAGAGCCGAAAACGAGCAGAAGATGACTAAAATATCATCGCAAGGTTTTTCATATTGTAAGTTACGTTACATAGTTGACATGAAATAAAGCAGAAAATTTCTCGTAAAAAAGTAGTATTTAATATAATATAAGTAGAAATTACAATGATGAAAATTATGGGTTGTTACATGTTTTATCATCCTTTTTTGCTCTAGAAGCAATGACAAGTTTTTCATATTGTTGAAGATGATCAAATAACTTATCATATGGGTCGTCTTTCACGTTCTTTACCAAACAAATATTGGTGACATACTTATACCATTCATGTTGTAAGCAATTCAGAAACTTAGTATTGATTGTGACATTTGGAAGTTCGACGATGTTTCTTTTCAAATCATTGATGAGTTGTGAGAAGCGATTATACACAGACATAAGAGATTCTTTAGGTGCAGCAGTGAATTGATCAAACTCATTATTAAATATTGATTCCCTATCAATAGCACTCAACTCAGTACCCTGCATTAATTTTTTGACCCTATCCCACATATCTCTTTCATTTTCACACGCATCCACACAATTGTAAATATCATTTAGTATGGAGATAAGAATCAAATTCATTACTTCGATCTCAGCCTTATATTGCTTCAAATCATCACCCGCAAGATCCTCTTTTGTTTGTTTTCTTGGAGGATGATCTAGATTAGGTTGTATCATCTTCATTTGATATGGGCCTTCATCAATTAAACACTTAAGAAACTTTTGTGTGTCCTTCTTTCGATCAAGGTATCGTCTGAATCTGCTTACCCATGGTATGTAACTACCTATTTCTAGCATTAGATGACGAGTCTCAGACCCAACATCTACAAGCGATTGTTAGTGTGCACTGGTACTCGACATTATTTATGAATCAATAAATGGATCTTTTTAGACGAAAAGAGTTCTACTTGTGATATTTAATGAACAAAAAGCGTTTACCGACAACAACGGTTTACATATTTTCTATCATAAATGAGTTATGCCTTGTCTTGATCAAGTCGTGTTACCAAAATTACTCACAATCCAGAATTCAAATCCTATGGAAATCAAATCCTACCAAAAATGCTTCGTTACTGAATTTCAAATTCAACATGAGAATGAAATCCAGTCGAAATTCAATATCCATGTAGTTCAAAATCCTATCGAAAATGAGTAAACAATCGAAAATCCCAATTCCACAGAATACAATACAAAAAATGCTCTTTAACCAAAACTCCTCTTCTAATCAAAATTCAGATTTCACCAAAAATGGCAATTTTGATGAAGATCAATTAGAGCATCGAAAATGGGAATTTCGATAAAATAATCAGTTAAATCACCAAAAATGGTAATTTCGATGAAAAAGTAGGTATATCTTCGAAAATGAACAAATTCAATGAGGAGCGGCTATTTTGTCGAAAAGGAGCAAATCCGATGAAAAAACGGTTATTCTGTCGAAAATGAGCAAATCCGATGAAAATCGGTTATTTTGTCAAAATGAGCAATTCACCAAAAATGACACTCTTGTCCCCGATATCGATCAACACTAATCTCGGATACACAGATCTCAGACACAACGAAATTCGGACATAAAATGATCTCGGATAGCATAAATCTCGGATGAACAATATTCTTTCCCAAATTCGATGAATACAAAGAAACACACGATTTTAACCTTATAAAAACGTGTATTCTTAAAAATTATCAACCAAAATGAATCAAGAATACCATAAAACCATAAATTGATCAATTTCGATTGAATATGAGCATTTTAAGTTTCACCGAAAATCAATCTACACAAATTCGATAAAACCAAAAATGTGAGTTTTACCAATTTTGTCAATCGAAACTGATACACAATTCGATATAACCGAGAATGTGATCAAGAACAATTGACCTAAACATTTTAAGTATGTTACCGAAAATGTGACTATCACTAATACACAAACAAATTCGATACAACCAAATTTGTGTAAACCACCTAGATTTTCAAATTCGATAAAACCAAAAGTGATAAACTCTACTACCTCAAATTTCAATACAATCGAAGATTTAGTACTCAATTATTAAAACTCGATTAATCAAACCAATACAATAGAAATGACTACCAAAAATGATAAACGCAAGTACATCCAATTGGATGCAACCGAAAATGGAGTACTTCAACTATTACAACTCGATAATCAAGACACTACAATACAAATGACTACCGAAAATGAACAAAAACCATCAAAATCCATTCGAAGTTCAAACTCGATGTCAAAATTCACTCGAAGCTAAAAACTCGATCACGTCACACGCAAAGTCGATCATCCCATGGTGAAACACGAACTGAAAATCACACATAGATCACTCTTAAATCTCTAATGGCGTATGATACCACTTGTTAGGCAGGTAAATATTAAATCACACTTATAGCAATTTAGGAATATATAGATAGTAAGAGAGGAAGGCAAGACTTTTTACTACTTTTCAATTTCATAAAAGAAGAAGAAGAAATGAGGGAGGGAGAGAATATAATTGTCAAGCCTTAACCCCTTCATCTAATGAAGGGGTATTTATAGTGTGTTAAGCACACTTTCCTTTATTTACTAAACTACACTTCCTATCTTTGTTAAGTGAGATATTTTAACTAATCTCATTTAACTTTATTACATTTACTACTTTAAACATAAAATAAAGTCTAAACAACATATTAAATAAATAAACCACTTAAGTATCAATAATTGACACTTTTAAACCTAACACACCTTTTTGTACAAACTCATTTAGTGAATTGATGGAAAGGCGTAAAACATAACAAGCTAGTTATACGAAATATATTTAATCAACAAAACCAGTACAAATCAAGAAACAAAAACACTTTTCATATTTAATTCCCCTTCATGGGTAATCTGATACATGGATCGTACTCAATTTTAAAAACTATTTGTTTTGAAAATTAGAGCGACGTGGCTCTTGATACCAATTATGGAATACGTAGAGAGGGGGTGAATACATTTTTGTTTAAAAACTTAAATCTTTTATATCAAATTACCGATCAAGTGTGACGCAATATGAAGAGTGCTAATAATAGTTCTACAATAACTATATATTTAGTAGTAAAGCATATCACAACAGCACAACCATAAACAAAACATTCATATTTATCCACGACACAAACATAGTCAAAACAATATAAGCAACAAGGCACGCAATCATCTATATAATGCAAGAATAAATATAAAGCGATAAATGCGAATCAAAATGTAAAGAGATAAGTAAAAGGAAATGCAATCCGGACACGATGATTTATAGTGGTTCAGTCATGAAGCTCTTCTACTCCCGACTCTACTCCCCGTGTAGCCAACTCGAGAGTTACTTCACTATTCAAGAAACTCCTTTCACGGCGGAGAAAACCTTATAACGTCGCTTACTTTATTTTCCGACACTAAGTTAAATGTCGAATCCTTCTTCGGGTACAACCAAACCCACTATGTTTATGGCCTAACATAACAAACCCTTACATCACTTACAATATTTTTTGACACTAAGCTAGATGTCGATCCCTTAACTATACCCGTTATGTTTTGTGGCCCAACATAACAAACCTTGTGTTTTATGGCCTAAACATATAAACCATCTAATCTATACTCTATATAAAAATGTTACAAGATGTGATCCAATACTTAATAGTCAAATGGATACAATTTCCTAATCTAAACATCAAGAACTCTTTTAAATAACTTGACCTACTCTATAAACATAAGTGATTAAATGAAACCATCTCTATGTGACTCGATCTACTATATGACACCCAAGTAATTAAAGGATATCACTTTTATGTAAAGACACCCAATACTTCACTATATACCATCTTGATTCTAGTTGATTCAATCTAGAATACAACGACAAACCTTGCCTTATTGTAGAAATATGTTTGAAATCAAAAAGATACAATAACTTCATTGAAAGGAGTTTGGTCATGGGTTTTTCATAAGGAGGAAGGGGAGGATGAGCTTGTTTATATAGGCAAAGTTAAGGCTTAGATAAAAGGGTTAACCCACAAATGGGTAATAGGGTGAATGGGGTAAAAGGATGAACTTACCAGTGGATAATAGCATGTATGGATAATCGCATGCACCTAAATTCAAAATTTGAATTTACTTCTTTCCTTTTATATTCTATAAGCTTCTATATGAATTGATGGGCCTTGATGGGTCGATCACCATTGGGCCCCCAATGGGCTTATCCATTTGCTTGGCCCGATGCAATTAGCTAAGTCCATATATGTAAGAGTCTTGACATGTCAAAATGAGTTAATGAATGTGTAAAACCCCGTATTTAAGGTCACTACTATTCTTAATCTTATATTTAATTTATAAATTTCAAAGAATTTACTTTTATTTACTTTTAGTCATTTTATTAAAAATTGACGTTTTAATTATTTACGATCCACGTTTAAGACTATTATCCGGCTTGAACCCTACGTAACTAAAATTTTCAAAAAAGTATTTCGTTTAATGTAGAACTATTTTTCTCTTGTTCGTTTTTACTTTGTGGTTCCGCCTTAACTTTCGCTAAATTTTATGTTAATACCCGTTAGCCTCAAAACTACCCACCTATCTTAAAATTTATACGTTAAATGTTTAATTTTATCACTAACTAAATTCAAATTCTGATAAAATCACCACAAGGGTGGCGTGGCATGATATGAATTTCTGTCTAAGACACATGTCATTGGTAATTGCATGTAATCTTCCATCTAAAAACCACTATGTCTAATACCATTTCTCATAATCTTGGTACAAAAGTTCTCCACCCTTATTTCTCCTCCACTCTTGCCGTACACCTTCACTCTCCAAATACCACATTCATATTTCTTTTTCAAAAATCTACACTAGTTTAAAGTCCCATAGTTGGTATCAATCCCTTGATATTTAAACACTATCAAAATTATATTTCTCTCAAGGTTAGGGGCTGATTTAAGGGTATTATTTAAGGGGCTCATTCTTGGAGTTGTGAGGTTGTTGTAGTTGTTAATTAGTGGTTTTGTGTTGGGTTTTTGTTGGGTTGATTTGGTGATTCTTGGAAGTTTCTTACAAAACTTATTTTAAAGTGGTTTGAGTTGACTTTGGTTTAGGTAAAAATGGTGTTTAAGGATTGAGGTTTTTGGTTTGGGTTGGTTTTGTAAGTTGAAATCAAGGAGTAAAAAGTTTGGGTTAAGATTCATTAGTTCTCTCTTCATTTTTGTAAGTATTAAATATTGATTCTTAATTTTTCTTGGTTATTATAGCCATGCATTTTTATAATGATTCTGGAAACTTATATTTTTCCTAATGTTTATGAGGTATGTGATGAGCAAGTATGGCATTGCATTGATTTTTGTAAGATAAAAACTTGCTAGACTAGGTTTTAGTGAAGTGGGTTTGAAACTGTTTTAGGTCAGTAGCTTGTTGGACCTAATACGAATTATTTTTGGCTTGTGGTCTACTGTACAATTCATATTTTAGGTAGATAAACATTTTTATATTATGTGGTGAGTTGGATGGAGCCGTATCTCTTCCGGATGAAGGATTTATGGCCGTTTTACGAAAACGAGTCGAATCTGGAACGCCGTTTGGAAAACAGGTTAAACACCAGATTTTTGCACTAAAATGTTGGGTTTAAAAACATGGATCAGTAGTAGACACCTTAGGCTAACACCTCCAAAAGGATTCACTTCAATAGCTATCACGGTTTAGAATTCATAGCCGTTTCCGTAAGAGGTTTTAGTTTTGTAATAATTCTGGTTTTGGTAGTCATGTACTAAAATGGCTTTTTCTAAAAATTGGTAAACAATTAGAGAGTTTGGTTTAATATTCTGGAAACTAGACTCAAAGGGATTTCCAATGGTGGAAACCTCAAGTTGAGAACATTTATGAGCTAGGAGATATGGGTATGAGAAATTAGGTAAAAACAGAATTTAGAATCCAACGCCTAGTTTTGAAATAAAGAGATTAAGCGTGCACACTAATAAAATTTAAACTAATAAGCGAGACTTAGGAGATGTTTAATTATGTATAACCTCAGGTTAAATGTCAATTTAAGGATAAAAATACTAGAGCTAAGTCGTTGTACAATGCCATACATATCTTGGAAACATATCTCGTGATCACTTGTTCTATTTTTACGTATTGTTTCTTTTTATCGTACTAAGTCGCATCACGTCTTTTAGATGGTGCTTAGGCGTATTTCTCACTTGACCGAAGACTCGTCTCACTTCTGATCTATTAGCCCTTACAGTGAGTTCATAGCCTCGCCTTTATAAACTTTAAATGTTTTTATAAACCCCGTGAGGGAGATACATGCTAGTTTTACAAATTGAACACAAGTTGTTTTTGGTATGCTGGACCCGAATATATATATCTTGATTGCATGAGTAGCATTTGCCAAAAGACCCCAATTTCGTGAACCGTCAACTACCTATGATGGGTAGCCGCTGTTACAATTAATAGATCTATGGGCTTGACAACCCGATTCGGTGTTTAGGGATGCATCCATTGCGGGAACACCCAATGTACGAACATATTGTATCGAGATGTAAATGGGTATAAGGCAAAGATACCTGACTTGGGGGCAATATTATTATTATTGAATAGATCTTAAATGATCTTTATTAGTCGATGGGTTCGGTGTCACAAGCTCAATGCAATATTTCCTAATAGCTTGTGTGCACGACAAGTTAATCCATGATAATTAATAATGCTTGTGTTCTAACTTTTATTCATATAAACTCTATGAATTCACTTAACGTTTTTGTTGACTTTTTAGTATGTTTTATCTCAGGTAATCAAGGCTAAAGGCTTGGAGGCTCAAGAGAAGGATTTGCGCTAAATTTTGTTTCACCATTTTAAAATCCATTCCTTAAATGAAAACTTGTTTTAGTTTGTTTATGTCAAACTTGTTTAATATTATGGTAATGATGCTTTGGGACTTCGCTTTTGAACTCTCAAAACTATGGAATGGAAATGGTTGCTTGTTTTTAAAACGTCTCTTGGAGTTGTTCTTTATATCTTTTGACTATTGTACTATTACTTAACACCCAAATAGTTGGTTCCACTGCGTGTAAATTTGGGGGTGTTAAAGATTGGTATCAAGAGCCATAAGTTATAGAGAATTAAGTCATTTTTTAAAAACCTAAACTATAACTTTCTTTTCTTATTTTCGCGCGCAAAGACTCCTCGTGATTCCTGCTCAAGTCATTTTGTGATTACCATTTTTAGTACTTATACATTGCGGATGTATTATTGTTAAGTATTTATTAAATAAATACTATGATATATATCGAGATATATATATGGATTATTAAGCTTATATTAAAGCTTTTTTACATTTGTTTACACGTTTAAATAATTCATAATTAAATCATCATACTTATTTTAATGCATTTTGTATTCATCCGTATATTGCATAAATCTTTATATATGTAGTGACCTTATATATATTTATTTCGTGTGATTGCAGATTGTCATGGCAAACTTACCTTCCCCCGACCACGCTGCAGATTTGCCTAATGATGAGCTGATTAACCCAGAACCCGCTCCTATTATTCTCTACCATGCACCCGCTCAAACTGAGGGGTATGTTGGTAACAATGACATAGAGGATGACGAAGAGGAAGACCCGAATGAAGACCCAGAAGAGGAACTAATTGAGCAAATTATTCCTGAACAAAACAATATGGATGGGTTTGCTCTTCACATGAACCCCCAACCCACAGGAAACATGAATGGGTGGCTAATCAAGGATGATGATGAGGAGGTAGAAGAAGATGGGGGTGGATGATAAGGATGATGAGGAAATGGAGATGGATGAGGAGGATGAGGACGATGGTGTGAATGATAACGAGGATGAGGCAGAGGTAATTAATGCATATGAGGAGGTCGATCCTCTTAACCGACCACCTCATGCGTCTGATGAGGAAACTAAGTTTGCACCACTTATAGTTCTTATTGTTGATGTTGATGATGAGCCAATACCACCCGTTATTCAGTTTGGCCATAACTTTCATGTGGGAGAGAGTTCATCTACTCGGGCTCTCCTTGAGGTAATTCTGAGGTTTTTGCGCCTGGTCCCAAGGCTAGTGATTTAGAGAGTGTTCACAGGAGAACGAAGAAGCTAGAGAAGCAATTGTTTGATAGGTACAAGACCGAGATGAATATGGCAAAGAAATTAAAGGAGGATGAGTTTCGTATGAACCGCCACGAGTATGATATCACAGCTTTGGATCCGGCAGTAAGAGAGAATAGATCTGACCACTCCAAGAGGAAGAAGTTTGTACTGGGCCTGAGTAGGCAGTTTAAGGAGTTAAAGGAGCAGAATCGTTGGGTCAAGCTTTTGAGCCAATGGGAGGCTGGGGTTAGAGGAAGAATACCCACGCATTTGCGATTTTGGGAAGAGTCTCCTATTTACACTGCTTCTGCCTCACGTGCGGATGACCCCTATGTCATGGTTAGGGATGCTGCTATGGCCGCCCGAGAGGATGACGATGATGACATCACTACACCAAGAGACCCACAGCCCTCTGAGCTATGTGGATCCCCACGTGACTCATAGTAGTTTAGCATCATTTGTAGTTTCTTTATCTTATCATTTTAATCACTAAACCGGCCTGTCGGTTAGTAGAATTAGTAATCATGATTGTAATGACATGTGTTAAATTTTGTAAACAATAAAACCATGTACTAATTCTTGTGATGAATGATTAATGACTACTTTGATCTTTACTTAATATGGTGTGACTCCTTGTATGATTTGATTACTAATTCATGTTATGATCATGTTGTTTGTGCAAGTTGTGGTTATACCATTTTATGAGTACTCACCAACTTTTCTTTGTGTTTAATAGAATCATGCCTCCTAAGGGGATGTCAGCGGCTGCAATTCAAAAATTGGTTGCGAACAAGGTGGCTGAGGCACTGGCTGCCGATCGTGCTGCTAGAAATAATCCAAATGTTGCTGGAGGATCAGGTGGAAATGGTAGACAAGGTGGGGCACCACCCGTTTGGGAATGTTCATTTATTGGCTTTATGAAATATGGTCCTACCTAATTCCATGGTAACGAAGGTGCTGTAGAATTATGTCGTTAGTTTAAGAAGACCGAAAGTGTGTTTGGGATCAGTGAGTGTGCTGAAAGGAGTAAGGTGAAATTTGCTGTTGCCACCCTCCAAGGTCGGGCCTTAACATGGTGGAATGCCCAGGTCGCTACATTAGGACTCGATGTTGCTAACAGGAAATCATGGACTGATATGAGAAAGATGATGATGGAAGAATTCTGTCCGGATGAAGAGGTTCAGAGGTTGGAAAATGAGTTAAGGAGCTTAAAGTTGAGAGACACCAATATAGCTTCTTACACTCAACGGTTTAATGAGTTGGCGTTATTATATCCTGAAGCAGTTCCAACTGAAAAGAAGAAAGTTAAGCTCTATATTAAAGGTTTGTCGGAGAACATCAAAGGAGAAACCACTTCCTCTAGGCTCGCGGTACTTAATGACGCCGTTCGTATGGCTCATACATTAATGGAACAGAAAATTCAAGATAAGGCTGAGAGAATTACTAAAAGCAAGAAGAGAAAGTGGGAAAGCAACAACAATCAAGCTGGTGGTAGCAATAACAATCGCAACAACAACTACCATAATAACAACCAAGGAAACCACCATGACAACAACCGTCACAACCAATATAATAACAGAAAGCAAGGCGGTGCAAGGGCTATGACGGCTGCCTAAAATGATGGTCTTGATTAGGGAGGACCAGCTCCAAACTGTAACCGTTGTGGATTATGTCACTTTGGACAATGCCCTCCAAAATGCAACAAGTGTGGAAAGTTTGGTCATAGGACGAATGACTGTAGAAAAAGGACCGTGGCTACCAGTGCAAACACTCAACCAATTAGAGCTTGTTACGAGTGTGGAGACAGAAATCATAATCGAATTCAGTGCCCGAACCAAAACAACCAGCGAGGTGGAAATGCTACTGGACGAGCGTATGCAGTCAGAGAAGCCGAGAAAGGGCAAGGACCGAATGTTGTTACGGGTACATTTTTGCTTAACAACCGTTATGCCCGTGTATTGTTTGATTCTGCTTTCGATAAGAGTTTCGTTAATTCTAGTTTTTGTCATTTAATTGATATTAAACCGGTAAGACTGAATACAAGTTATGAAGATGAATTGGCTGATGGAAGGATAGTTAGTACGAATACAGTTTTTAGAGGTTGCACCCTGAATTTAATTAACCAATTATTTGAAATCGATCTTATGCCCATAGAACTTGGTACTTTTGATATTGTTATCGGGATGGATTGGTTAGTCGAGCGTGATGCTGTAATTGTTTGTGGTAAGAAGGAGGTGCACATACCGGTTAAGAATGAGCTGTTGGTGGTTAAAGGTAATGAAGGTGTGTCTAGGCTAAAAGTGATATCTTGTATCAAGGCGAGGAAGTATGTGGAGAAAGGTAGCCAGTTGTTTTTAGCTCATGTGACAGAGAAAGAACCATCGGAAAAACGATTGCAAGATGTGCCTGTGATATGTGATTTTCCCGAGGTGTTTCCTGATGATCTACCAGGACTCCCACCACCTCGACAAGTCGAATTTAGAATAAAACTTATGCCAGGAGCCGAACCTGTTACACGTGCACCTTACCGTTTGGTGCCGTCGGAAATGAAGGAGTTGTCTGATCAATTGAAGGAGCTGTCAGAGAAAGGATTCATTCGCCCGAGCTCATCGCCCTGGGGAGCTCTGGTGTTGTTTGTTAAAAAGAAGGATGGATCTTTCTGTATGTGTATAGACTATCGGGAGCTAAACAAGTTGACGGTCAAGAACCGATATCCACTCCCAAGGATTGATGATCTATTTGATCAACTGCAAGGCTCGTGCGTGTACTCAAAGATCGATTTGAGATCAGGTTATCATCAGCTCCACATAAGAGAAGAGGATATTCTGATCACCGCATTTCGAACCCGGTACGGTCATTATGAATTTCAAGTAATGCCGTTTGGACTAACCAATGCTCCTACGGTATTCATGGATTTGATGAATCGAGTGTGCAAGCCGTACCTCGACAAATTCGTGATTGTATTTATTGATGACATACTTATATACTCCAAGAGTAAGGAGGAGCATGAAGAACACTTGAAGATTATTTTGGGGTTACTCAAGAAGGAGCAGTTGTATGCCAAGTTCTCGAAGTGTGACTTTTTGTTGGATTCTGTGCAATTTCTTGGCTACGTGATCGATAGCAAAGGTGTTCACGTTGATCCCTCAAAAATTAAAGCTATTAAAAATTAGGCCGCGCCTACAACACCAATCGAAGTAAGACATATTCTGGGTTTGGGTGGATATTATTGAAGGTTCATCGAGGGATTTTCTTTGATTTCAAAACTACTGATCAAGCTAACTCAGAAAAACAAGAAGTTCGAATGGGGTGAAGAAGAAGAAGAAGCATTCGAGATGTTGAAGCAGAAATTATGCAGTACGCCTATCTTGTCATTGCCTGAAGGGACGGAAGACTTTGTAGTATACTGTGATGCATCAATCAAAGGTTTTAAAGCAAAGGGAGAAGGTAATCGCATATGCCTCACGTCAATTAAAGAAGCATGAAGAAAATTATATAACCTACGATTTAGAGCTGGGGGCCATGATTTTTGCACTTAGGTTGTGGAGACACTATTTGTACTGGACAAAGTGTGTTGTGTACACAGACCACAAAAGTCTACAATACATTTTGAACCAAAAAGAGCTCAATATGAGACAGCGTCAGTGGATTAAACTCTTGAGCGACTATGATTGTGAAATGCGCTATCATCCCGGTAAAGCCAATGTGGTGGCCGATGCATTGAGCAAAAAGGAAGGAGAAAAACCATTGAGGGTTAGAGATTTAGTTATGACAGTTTACCCCGACTTATCTGAGAGACTATTACGGGCTCAAACAGAAGCGATGAAGGAGGAAAGGGTGAAAGCGGAGAATTTAAGAAGGCTGATCAAGCCAATATTCGAAATTCGCTCTGACGGAATTCGATACTTTGATAAACGAATATGGTTGCCATTGTTAGGTGGATTATAAGATCTGATTATGCATGAGTCACATAAGTCAAAATATTCGATTCACCCTGGGTCTGATAAGATGTATCAGGATCTGAAGAAGCTTTATTGGTGGCCTAACATGAAGGCTGATATTGCCACCTATGTTAGTAAATGTATGACGTGTGAGAAAGTGAAGGCTAAGCATCAGAAGCCATCTGGTTTACTCCAACAACCCGAAATCCCTGAATGGAAATGGGAAAAGATAACGATGGATTTCGTTTTGGGACTTCCGAGACCCCGAGTGGCTACAATTCAATTTAGGTTATCGTCGATCGGTTGACTAAGTCGGCTCACTTCCTACCGATGAATAAGACTGATAGTATGGAGAAATTAACTCAGCTGTACTTAAAGGAAATCATTTTTAGACACGGGGTGCCTGTATCAATCATATCGGACAAAGATAGACGATTTGCATATGGATTCTGGAGGTCACTTCAAAATGCCTTGGGAACCGATGTGAACATGAGCACTGCCTACCATCCAGAAATAGATGGTCAAAGTGAAAGAACGATACAGACCTTAGATGACATGTTGAGGCATGCGTGATTGATTTTGGGATGAGTTGGGATCGACATTTTCCTCTAGTTGAGTTTTCTTATAATAACAGTTATCATGCGAGCATCAAGGCCGCACCATTTGAAGCACTCTACGGGCGGAAGTGTAGATCACCTATTTGTTGGAGTGAGGTTGGAGATAGCCAACTCACAGGGCCAGAACTGATTAGAGAAACAACGGAAAAGATAGTGCAAATCAAAAACCGCTTACTGACCGCTCGTAGTTGTCAAAAGAGTTATGCGGATGTGAGGCGTAAACCAATGGAGTTTAGTATGGGAGATATGGTCATGTTAAAGGTGTCCCCTTAGAAGGTGGTGATTCATTTTGGAAAGCGTAGGAAGCTGAGTCCACGATATGTTGGGCCATTCAAGATTAGTGACAGAGTTGGTCCAGTAGCATATAAACTGGAGCTGCCAAGAGAACTTCAAGGAATCCATAACACCTTCCTTGTTTCTAATCTCAAGAAGTGTTTGATGGATGAGAATCTGATTATCCCACTTGAAGAAATTCAACTCGATGACAAATTGCACTTTATAGAAGAACTGATTGAGATTATATATCGTGAAGTAAAGCAACTCAAGCAAAGCCAAATTCCCATCATTAAGGTTCGTTGGAACTCACGGAGAGGCCTAGAGTTCACATGGGAACAAGAAGATTTCTTCAAGAGCAAATATCCGCATCTATTCGTGTGCAAGCGTAACACGAATAGAAGGAATCGAGCACCGGGACGGCGCTCCCGTAAGGAGAGGAGGATGTAAAACCCCGTATTTAAGGTCACTACTATTCTTAATCTTATATTTAATATATAAATCTCGAAGAATTTACTTTTATTTACTTTTAGTCATTTTATTAAAAATCGACGTTTTAATTATTTACGATCCACGTTTAAGACTATTATCCGGCTTGAACCCTACGTAACTAAAATTTTCAGAAAAGTATTTCGTTTAATGTAGAACTATTTTTCTCTTGTTCATTTTTTACTTCGTGGTTCCGCCTTAACTTTCGTTAAATTTTACGTTAATACCCGTTAGCCTCAAAACAACCCACCTATCTTAAAATTTATACCCTAAATGTTTAATTTTATCACTAACTAAATTCAAATTGTGATGAAATCACCACAAGGGTGGCGTGGCATGATATGAATTTGTGTCTAAGACACATGTCATTGGTAATTGCATGTAATCTTCCATCTAAAAACCACTATGTCTAATACCATTTCTCATAATCTTGGTACAAAAGTTCTCCACCCTTGTTTCTCCTCCACTCTTGCCGTACACCTTCACTCTCCAAATACCACATTCTTGTTTTTTTTCAAAAATCTACACTAGTTTAAAGTCCCATAGTTGGTATCAATCCCTTGATATTTAAACACTATCAAAATTATCTTTCTCTCAAGGTTAGGGGCTGATTTAAGGGTATTATTTAAAGGGCTCATTCTTGGAGTTGTGAGGTTGTTGTAGTTGTTAATTAGTGGTTTTGTGTTGGGTTGATTGGAGTATTCTTGGAAGCTTCTTACAAAACTTATTTTAAAGTGGTTTTAGTTGACTTTGGTTTGGGTAAAAATGGTTTTTAAGGACTGAGGTTTTTGGTTTGGGTTGGTTTTGTAAGTTCAAATCAAGGAGGAAAAAGGTTGGGTTAAGATACACTAGTTCTCTCTTCATTTTTGTCAGTATTAAATATTGATTCTTAATTTTTCTTGGTTATTATAGCCATGCATTTTTATAATGATTATGGAAATTATAGTTTTCTTGATGTTTATGACGTATGTGATGAGCAAGTATGGCATTGCATTGATTTTTGTAAGATAAAAACTTGCTAGACTAGGTTTTAGTGAAGTGGGTTTGAAACTGTTTTAGGTCAGTAGCTTGTTGGACCTAATACGAATTATTTTTGGCTTGTGGTCTACTGGAAAATTCATATTTTAGGTAGATAAACATTTTTAGATTATGTGGTGAGTTGGATGGAGCCGTATCTCTTCCGGATAAAGGATTTATGGTTGTTTTCCGAAAATGAGCAATCTGGAACTCCGATTGGAAAACAGTTAAACACGAGATTTTTCACTAAAATGTTGGTATTAAAAACCATGAGATCAGTATAGACACCTTATGGATAACACCTCCAAAGGATTCACTTCAATATCTATCACGTTAATTAGAATTCATAAGTCGTTTTCGTAAGAGGATTGTAGTTTTGTAAAAATTCTGGTTTTTGGTAGTCATGTACTACAACGCTTTTCTAAAAATTGGTAACAATTAGCGAGTTTGGTTTAATAATCTGTGAAACTAGACTCAAGGGAATCCATGTAGAAACCTCAAGTTGAGAACATTTATGAGCTAGGAGATATGGGTATAAGAAATTAGGTAAAAACATAATTTAGAATCCAACGCCTAGTTTTGAAATAAAGAGATTAAGCGTGCACACAAATAAAATTATACTATAAGACGAGCTAAAGATGTTTAATTTATGTAATAACCACAGTTTAAATGTCAATTAAGGATAAAAATACTGAGCTAATTCGTAGTACAATGCCATACAAATCTTGGAAACATAATCTCGTGATCACTGTTCTAGTTTTTACGTAATTGTTTCTTATTTTATCGTACTAAGCCGCATCACGTCGTTTAGGCTTGTGCTGAGTGCGTATATTCACACTCACGCGAAACTCTCTCACTTCTGATATGTAATAGCCCCTACAGTGCTACATAGCCTCGCCTTTATAAACTTTAAATGTTTTTATAAACCCAGCGAGGGAGATACATGCTAGTTTTACAAATTAAACACAAGTTGTTTTCGGTATGTTGGACCTGAAATATATATATATATCTTGATTTCATAAGTAGCATTTGACAAAAAGACCCCAATTTCAATAAACCATCAACAACCTATGATGGGTAGCCGCAGTTACAAATAATATATTTATATTGGATGTACAGACCCTGTTCGTGTTTGGGGACTCAATCCAATGCAGGAACACCAACAGTACGAACATAATGTAACCAAGATGTAAATGGGTATAAGGCAAAGATACCTGACCTGGGGGTAATATTATTATTATTGAATAGATCTTAAATGATCTTTATTAGTAGATGGGATCGGTGTCACAAGCTCAATGCAATATTTCCTAATAGCTTGTGTGCACGACAAGTTAATCAGTGAAACTTTTATATCAATAAACATCTAAGAATCACTCAACGTTTTAGTTGACTTTTTAACTGTTTATTATCTCAGGTAATCAAGGCTAAAGCTTGAGAGCTCAAGAAAGGATTTGCGCTAAATTTTGTTTTCACCTATTTTAAAATCCATTTCTTAAATGAAAACTTGTTTTAGTTTATTTATGTCAAACTTGTTTAATATTATGGTAATGATGCTTTGGGACTACGCTTCTGAACTCTGAAACTATGGAATGGAAATGGTTGCTTATTTTTAAAATGTCTCTTCGAGTCATTCTTTATATATTGTAACTATTGTACTATTAATTAACACCCAAATAGTTGGTTCCGCTACGTGTAAATTTGAGGGTGTTAAAGAATGTATGCTTTGAATGGATATTTACTTGTGGTAGATAAGGATGGCGAGATTTCTGTCTGTTGAGACATACATATACTCAAGACATCGAGCGGAGTTGATGAATATATGCGTTGATGATTCGTGGTTACGAGTAACTTGTGCACTTTACTTTATGTATTACAAGTTACATGTTTGTCATCACCAAAACACAAAGAGACTGTACATATTAAATATCTTAATATTTGCACTAACATGACCCATTTTTTCCACTACATAGAGGGCTTTCACTGGGTCATGACTAGCATACAATGTTTAGGATAAAATGCTATTTTATTAAGTTGAAATGATCAAAATCTAAAAGTAAAATATATGACTATTGCTACATGGAAAATAAATCTTATCTGCTATTAAGGCATTCTTAGTGTTAAGACTTAAAACACTACAACGATATGATAGTAGAATGTATTATTAGCTAAGTTTGGAATGGCATATGGGTCATGGTATTTGCATCGTGGAACTTGTGATTCTTCTATCACTTCTAGCTTGCAAGTTGAGCATCTCTTATAATACCATGGCTTCGTTGTGTTAATTTTAAACATGACTGCTTCAATCATAAATCATATACGTTGTTTGGAATTGTCTACACTTAGTGACTTAAGTTTTTGGAAATGGTTAACGTAAAGAAGTTAAATTACCTGGTAATTTTAGGGTTCACTTCTAATAGAGTAGCCAGTGAGAAATGGTTTCTTTTTTTCTCTTGTTCTATGTATTCATATTTTTGTGTCTGAATATCTAGGATTGGTGCTGGTTCAAACCTGGTACACTAAATTATCTCCTGATCGAGTTCAATTGGATCTTTGGGTCACAACCTGCAAAGAAGAGTTACAATTTACGTTTATTCAAGAATTGCTTGAATCTATTATCTAAAAATGAAGAAACCGTAGTGTATAAAATGGTGATAACAACCGTATCATTGAATTTCACATAAATGTATATTTGATCATAAAGTGGCATATAAGAACTCCAAACCGTATTTTTAGAAGACTACCGATCATCCTTTTCACATTGGCATAATCTTATCCAAGATTTCCTGCAATAACCGTCGTGAGAGACATATATCCTACATGTGCATATAGAAAATAAATAAATTCAAACACATATTACTTGTGAAAGCAAACCCGAGTCTTGCTGCGCTACTTCTTCAGCATCAATACAGAAGGAACCATCCTAACATTATACACACTTGAAAAATACTGAAGCTACAATCGAGATACACCAAATACAAAACATGTCCACCGACTTTAGAACCATATTTCATTATTGATCCTAAAACTTTTTGATTTCCCACCTGTATATTTGTCAAGATTTTGATCGCTGCAATGAAAATACAACTAAAAGTACCAAAGAAACAATTTTATAAACCAACACCCAAGCCCATGAAAGTTTTGTTTTTTCAAAAAGGAACGTTTACGTGATACCAACACTGCATGAAATACTTGTTTTGTATTCTTAAAAGCCTTTAAAAAGTTGATCATAGCCTGCATAAAACAACGTGTACATAAACTTGTTGCATACTCACGGGTGACTTATAAAATATGTCACACTCGAAAGCAAAGAGCAAAAAGCTTCAAACTTTACTTCTGGCTGGTAATTGAGAGCATAGAAACTGACTGAAAGTGTAATAAGCATATGTAAGCGATCAAGGTTCCTGACCTGTTCATACATGTATATAGATGAAAAAATGGACGTCAATCCTCATGAAAGGATGCAACGTACTTTAGTTGGTGCGTCGTTTTAAGCCCCTGTTAAACGACGTTGTATCGACCCGTGAATGAGAGTATGTATAATAATAAAAAAATGCGGCTCAGATTTATGAGTACAGAAGCGGGACCAAACACGTGACATGGTTGCATTCACATGCTTAGTGTGATTGCCCAACCAAGATATAGGGCTCGGTAAACCACGCGTACTAAACAGAAATAATCATCATCGCCTGCAACATTATAATATATAAATACTCATTCAGCGGCTAAAACGATGTTGTTTCGATACGTTGGGATCTGATGTTTCGTTTGGGCACCCGGTTTGGTCCGACCCATATATATATATATATAT
>BQNB010078997.1:0-30382 GCA_026074375.1 Tanacetum coccineum
CCGCCATGTAATATAGTCCTGGTGCTTGGTTTGCGGTGAACAAGACATCAGTGGTTTGGCCTGGACCAAGGAGGAGAACATCAGTTTGGAATGGGTTTGTGTAGGCTGCATCTGCTCCAACGACGGTCATGTTGTGGTTGGCTATCTTGAAGAATAATTGATTATTGAGCGCAGCATTGATTATTCTCAGCAAATATGTTTTTCCTGGCACGACGTCTAGCCTGTATGTGTCTAGTTCATTCAATACAAAATTAAAGAATACATCGTTAGTATTAGATTATACATATGGCCCAAGCCCGTCACAATCTATTCATTAGGTTGGTGTGTACTTACTTTTTGAAACACACGAGTTAAATAGATCTCCAGGCCATCCGTTTATGGTATAAGCATCGGAGTTAACAGGTACACCACCGCTAGCTAGTGCAATGCTCTCTACATCGATAGGGTTAGCATTCCACCATTCTCCTGAAAAGTTACCAAAAAGTACTTCAACGTCGCAAAAAAGATCAAATAAATGTATGTATCACGAAAAAAGGATACGGAATAAGATACATACCTAGTAGAATAGTATCTTCGCGATAAGGTTTGACAAAAGGGTACTTTTGGCCATCTCGTGGGCGGATTACTAGAGCACCATAAACGGTAGCTCTGAGCCATTGAACGTGTGAATGCCACCAAAGCGTTCCCACTTGTCCGGTGAGATTAAACTTATAAGTATAGTTACCTCCGGGCCTGATTGGGCATTGAGTGATGAACTCGGGACCATCTGCCCATTGAGTTAACTTTTGAAACACCCCATGCCAATGTATCGTAAGGTTGTACGGGGACCTGTTAAAGACATGAACGATAACCGTGTCTCCTTCTTTAGCCTTTATAGTTGGGCCTGGAAGGCTTCCATTCACAGCAGTAATTACTTGATTTTGACATAATCGGTTCGCCGTCAAATTCTTCACCTGTTAAAGTAGACAACATCATAATTTTAGCCAAAAGCAACATATATAATTCTTATCAAATGTACAAAACAACAAGAGTACTAGAGAAGTGGATAATTACAACAAATGAAGTCTCCACAATATCAGCCGAGGCTGTCCAGCACGACAAACAGAGAAAAGCTAGAATGAATCCAATCGTAAACACGGAGCTCGAGCCCATTGCCGAGCTACTATACAAGTATGAATAATGTGTATAAAGGTAAGAGAGATGTTTAAAGATATGTAAATGATTGAGTTGGTCGTGTGGTATTTATAGAGATGAAGAACAAGTTACATGCTTCATCAAATATTTAATTTAAAAAGTGCCGATCAGTTAGAATATTCAAACAGTAGTGGGTTGAATTAACAACCGAAGAACAATTCAAGAGATAGATCGATTGCGTGAGAAACATGCGAGATGTTTTTTTTAACGAAAGATGCTGTCGTTGAACCATCCATATCTGCACACATTTCTTTGACAATTTGTATAATCATATCCTGTATAGTTGTTTGCTATCTATAACTACTAACATAAACAAATAATCACAACACAAACATTCTATATTAATTATAAGATTTAATGACTTTAGTAATATTGCCACATTAGGCAACAAAGTATCTTCATTCCAGACTGTTTTTTTTTTCTTTTTCTTCTATGTATAATTAACACATGTTTTCATCATCTTCTCATTTCTCATCTTCATTCTTTGTATGACCATGCTTGCCAGCTTCTAATTATATTCCTTTTATTTTCAAGTGGGGAAATCGATCTTCTAGACCAGATGCCCCATTTGTGATGAGACGGAAAATCATCTATTTGTTATATGTGGCTTAATTAGCAAAAGATGATCTTCAAATGATCTTATTATCTTTAAGGATGATCTTCAAGCTGTAAACGCCTCGCGTATAGAGTATGTACATATTCCGATCAATGCTTCTAGTTTCTTCTATGTGGTTGTTCAGTCAGATATCAACCATTCGGATCCTTTGGCAGTTTAGAAACGATTATCACTTTTTCTCTACAATCAATACAAGATTATGACTAATCTTTTACCATAAATTTATTATGGTACCAGAGCAGGTTCGATTCTAAGAAACCTTCATAAAACCCTTAAACAAAAATGTCAACCGATGAAGGTACCAGACCAACCATCAACCACGAAACCCAATTAAAACCAATTATGTTCAGGACGAAATCAAGGAGAAGGAAACAATGTACCTTTTGTGTATCAAGATGCCATACGAAGAACGGGTGCTTCAAAGTAATCGGTTATCCCGACTGGTGGCCAGGAAAAGATAGGCAAGGGAAGCAAAGGCCAAGAACTGTCCGTGTTGAAGGGGAGTTATGGCCCACATTAGGGATCACCGAAGCATTGTTATCAACATGCTTCATCACAAGTGCTAGAGGCCAAAATGTTGGTCGTGAGGCTATGAAACTACCACCTATTGTCAACATGTAGGTGAGTTTGTAAAGAAGGTATGTGATTGTTGACTCACGATGCACCGAGCATATAATCATGCTATGATTCCATGTTAAAAAATATGTTCACCAAATAATATGAACCCACCGTGACAATACAAACGGGGAAAATATTGTCGGGAGGGAGATGAAGTTGTACCCTTCCAAAACGCGGTGTGGATGTTAACGTTTTTTTTGGCTAGGTGTGTTGCATATTACCAAATTCAAATCGTAACGTATTATCGTTACTAATTATCAAGAGGTTTAAACTATGCTATTTACATTCTTCGAGTATTTTCATGCCTACGCGGTATTCGTCTGGGGACTTTGATTGGGACGGGTATAATGTCAAAAATGGTTTTTACATGATGAAAGATGGTAAAAAAGATGATCATGCTCTTTAGCGTCTTCAGTGAGCTCGTGGCATAAAAGTTGGGTCACCCATTCCAACCCTACAACTTCACCATCTGAATTTTTTTGGCATCCTTTAAACTCCAAAGTTTGTGCGATTCTTGATTGAATGCCAAAATATTTTCCAGGCTTCCGTTTCATTGTAAGTACAACTAAAACCCATGCATTGTTTTGAATTGATGCATTTGTGATATATGGGGAAAATACGCACACCTTCTCTCACACGTTGCGAGTTATTTTTAACAATTGTTGATTTATTTTAAGTGTGCTAATGGGTTTTTTATTATTTTGAGCAAAAACATGATGCGTCAATGTGCCTTAAAGCCTTTTCACAAAATGGTTGCAAGTACAATTTGAGAAAAACATCTAGGAGGATAAGGTGTGACATTGGTGGCGGTTTATATATAATCAAAATGATCGGGGAATTTTATGCCCAACCAAGGATCTTCCTTGAGACATCTTGCAATACACCACACCACATACAAAACGGTTGTTGTTGAACGCAAAGCACATACATTTTGGATGACAGCTCGGCTTTGAGGTTTTTGACAGCAAATTTTACCCACACACAGATTCTGTGGAAGAGAATGTGTTACAAACAGCCTGCGTACGTCAATTAGAAACCGAATGCCATCAGATGTCATTGGCAATAAAACGCCATATGAGGTTTTATACAACCAAAAACCAAACTATGACAACATGAGGGTTTTTGGTTGTTTGGCGTATTACAAAAGCACCGAAACAAACGGAGACAAATTCAAGATGAAGGGAAGACCAGGAGTTTTCTTGGGCTATCCGCCAGGAACAAAAGGTTATAAGATCTTCAACATCATACACAACAAAATCGTGATATCAAGGATGTTAAGGTTCTTAGAGTAACTTTTATCTTTTGCCTACATAAGGTTAGAAGAAGAAGAAATTTGTTTACTCTCCAAAGCATATGGGATGATGAAGTTATCAAAGAAAAATCAAAAGACCTTATAGGTGAACCAAATGAAACTGAGATTGGACATAGTGAGCCGATTGAAGAGTTTGAGGATGATTTTGAACATCACACACAAACCGACATAGGGAACCTTGTGGATGATCAAACAGAAGGTTGTTGTTGGGCAGAGGAAGGAAGTCAATGCTGAGGATAATACAGTTTGGGCGCGGAAGAGCCCTACTGTCAATTTGGTCGATAGCAACAATTTTTATGAACCGCCAAAAAAGAAACAGAACTTGTTTACGTATCTTGATGATTATGAATGTCCAACTTTCTCCATCAATAGACCATATGCAGCCCTTTCCTGGTCGAGAGTCCTCAACGGTTATTCTGGCTACATTATCGTGTCTTATGTTATTTTTCGTTCAAAAAACAAAGGCTTTTTTTTACGGCCTTAACTTCCAACAATAAGCCATACATTGCCCAACATTGAATCTAGGACCCAAGGTGGATAGAAGCAATGAAAAAGGAGGATCCAACCTCTTGACATTATTAGACTTGGGACTGTTAGAAGAGCTACCATATATCGGAGGTAAGAAGGGCCATTGTGGATTGAACTATGGGCGTTGGGGGGTTTGAGTGGATGAGAAGTCTGTCGGTGTTTGTCCTGTTGTGTATGGGTTGTTTGGTGTGTTTGTGAGTGGATTGGGGTGGGTTTGGGTGTTGTTTGTTTGCGAGGGGAGTATATTGGGGGGGAGGGGTTTGGTGTAGGGGAGTTGTGGATACGTGGTAGGGGGTAGGGGAGTTGGGATCTGCGGAGGGGGTGATAAAGGTGTGGGTGTTGCGGGCGCGTTGTAGTATGGGTGTTTAAATGTAGGTGTAGTGTGGGGAGGCGGTGTGGGTGGGGGAGGGGGGATGGGGGGGGGGGGCGTGGGGTTGGGTGATGTTGAGGGGTGATTGGTGGTGTGGGGGGAGGTGGGGTAGGGTTTGAAGGGTTGGTGTTTGTGTGTGTGGGTGGCGATGGAGTGTGGGGTGTGTTTGTTGGGTATGTGTGGGCGTGGGTTGTGGTATGGGGTGGTGTTGGTGGTTTGCTTTTTCGGAATGGTTGGGAGTTGGTGTTGTGTGGATGTGTGTGCGGGGTAGGTGTTTGGGAGTGTGGTATGGGAGGTGGGTTGCGTTGGGTGTTGTGTGGTTTGGTTGGTGGGGTGTTTGGGGGCGGTGGTTGGAGTGTATTTAGGTTGGTGTGTGATAGGTGTGTGGGGGGAGTGGTTGGGTTATGAGTTGGTGATGTCGTGTGTAGGAAGTTTGGGGGTTGTGCGCGTAGTTGGTTGTTGTGTTGGGGTGGATGGGGGAGTCACTGGGATCTGGTGTAAGGGATGGTTTGGGTGGGGGTGGCGGAGGGGGGGTGGGGGGTGGCTGATCTTGGTATGAGATGTTTATATTAGATAGTAGTTTTTATAAGTTATTTATAGATTGGGGTAAGGTTAGATTTTTTGGGTTGGGATTTATGTGTTGTGTTTTCAATGGTTGAGATTTTGTTTGTATTAGTGTTATTTTGTGTGGGTATGTTGTGGTATATATTGGTTGGGGGGGTGGATTGAGTGTGGGGGGATCTGTTGGATATGAGTGCTGTTAGTGAGGGGAAGTTAGAGCGACGGTTATGTTGGTATGTAGTTATGTTCGAACTGGGTAGAGGTATTGATGTTGTGTTTATGTTTGAAGGTCTTGGGGTGAGGGTGTTGGTGGTGATGAGTTTGCGGTGGGGTCGGTGTTTGGATGGAGAGGTTTGTAGTGTTTTGTTTGGGGGGGGGTTGAGTGGGGGTGTGGGGTGGTGAAGGGTTGGGTGTGGGTTTGAAGTATTGTGTGGGTTCCGGGTAGGGTGTTGGTTAGGGCGTATGGGCTGATATGGGGGCAGGTGTATGTGGTCTTTCTTCTGCGGCTCTATGGTGGGTTGGGTGGTCATGCGTTGGTTGTGGCGGGTGGGAGGGGGTTTGTGGGTTTGGTGTGAGGGTGTCGTTTTGTGTTGGGGGGGGTTGTGTGAGGTGGCGGTTTGGGAGTTTGGGGTGGTGTTTATGGGATTGGGGGTGGGTTGGGGTCTGGGTAGGTGGATTGGGTTGGGTGTGTGTTGGTTTGTGTGTGATATTGATTGGTGGGGCTGTGTGGGGGTGTGGGGGTTGGTTGGTGTGGGTGGTGGTTGGGTGTGGTTGTGGTGGTTGGAGGTTTGGGGGGTGGGTAGTACGGTTGGGTGTAAGGGTTTGAGTGTGGAGTGAGGGGGGGGTGGGGGGGTGCGGGGGGGGGTATGCGTGTGGGTGTGTCTGTGGTTGGGTGGGGTGGTGTTTGGGGTGTGTGGTGTTGTAGGGGGTGGGGTTGAGGGGGTGGTGTGGTTGGGGGGGGGGGGGGGTTGTGTGGGGGGTGGGTCGTTGTTGGGGGCGTTTGGTGTTGTGTGATGGTGGTGTGTGTTGTTTTGTTTTGGGATTTGGGTTTGGGCTTATTGGTGTTTGTTTGGGGTGGTGGGGGTATATGTGTGGTATAGGGTATTTTTTAGGATGTTGGATTTAAAGGATAGAGATTCTTTTATTGAATTATTTTTAATTATAGAGTTTTGAGAATTAAGTTTATTTAATGAAGGGTAATGATTTATTTGTATTTCGTGAGTTAGTTAGGAGTATTATATTTTTATGTGAAGAGGGATGTCGTGTGTGTAGGAGAGTTCAGGGTTGTGGTGTTGGCTGTGAGATATGTATTGTATTTAGAATTTATAGTTATGTGGTACTTTGTTAGAGAAATTTTGTGTTGGAGATTTGAGTTGAGGGGTTTGGCTTCTATTGTAATGTGGTGGGGGTGGTGGGTGGTGGGGGTTGGGGGTTTGTGGGGGTGTGGAAGGTGTTGGTTGGAGGGTCGTTTTGAATTGGGGTGGGGTGTTTTTTGTTTTGGGTCGGTTGGGTTTGGGGGAGGGTGTGACTTTTGGGGTGTCCGGGGGGGGGGGGAAGTGTATGGTGGTGTTGGGGGGGGGGTGGGGGGCGTGTTTTTGAGGTGTGGAGGTGGTTGTGGGGGTTGTGGTGTTTGGTAGGGGGTATGGTGCGGGTTGTGGGTTGGGTTTGGAGGTGGTTGGGGGCTTAGGATGGGGTGGTGGGGTGCTTGGTGGTTTTTGGTTGTGGGTGTTGGGTTTTGTTTGGGGGTATGGGTGGGGTGGGTGGGGGTGGGGGGGGGTGGTTGTGGTGTAGTGGGCGGGGGTCTTTGGATGGTTGTTGTATTATGCGGTGTTTGTTTCTGATGAGTGATTTTTAGTTGTATTAATTGAGGTGAGTGTGGAGGTGTTGTGTAATGGTGGGTGTGGGGTTGTTTTTTTTTGTTAAATTATAAGTGATGAGAGAGCGTATTTGAGTGCGGTTGTAGTCAGTTTCGTGTGATTTGTCGTTAGGATTTGAGGGCTTGGCGTTGGCTGGGTTGGGCGTGTTGTGGGGGGAAGTGGGGGTTGTTGCCGGGGAAGGGGGTGGGGTGTGGATGGGTGAGTGTCGGGTGTTGGGGTGTTCTGGTTTTTTGGTGGGGAGATAGTGTTTGCTTTTGGGGGTGTAGATGGGGTAAGCGGGGTTGGGGTGGTAGTTGTAGGTTTTGGGGTGGAGTGTGGGTAGTGAGGGTGGGGGTATGTGGGGGGGCTGTGGTATGATGTGGCGGCTGTGTGGTGGGGGTGGTGGGTTGGGTTGGGGGCGTTTGTGGGGTGTGGGGTTGGTGTATTTTTGTTGGTGGTGTGTTTGGGGGTTGTGTAGTGGGGTTGTGGTGTTGGATGGGGGCGGGTAAATGGTGTGGTGGGGGGGTGGGTTTAGGGGGGTGGAATTGGAGTGGCGGGGGGTTGTGGGTGAATTGTTGGTGGGTAGGGGGGGGAGGATGCGTGGAGATGGGGGTTGTTTTTTTGTAGGTGGTGGTGGTATTGTAGTGTGTTGCATGGGTGTGGGTGGATTGGTGGGTGTTTGGTTAGTGTGTTTTGGGAGTGCGCATGTCGGGGTTGTGACTGGGGGGAGGGGTGTGGGAGGCGTGTGTTGGTGGTTGTTGGTTGGGGGGTTGTGGGGTCGGATGTTGGTGGATGGAGTGTTTTAGTTTAGTGAGGTCGGTGGGTGTGGGGGTGTTGGGTGGTTGTGGTTGGGGTATAGTGGTCTTGAGGTAGAGTGGGTGTTTTGTGGAGGGGGGGTGAGGGGGTGTTGGGTGGATGTAGGATTGGGGGGGGTGTTTGGGTGGTTAGGGGTGAGTGGAGGGGGGGTGAGGGGGTTGTTGGTGGTTTTTGAGGTGTGTGGTGGTGTGGCGGGGATTTGTGGTGTGTTTTGGGGGGGTGTGTTTTGGGGTGTCGGTGAGTGGGTAGTGGAGGGGCGTGTAGGTGGGGTGTGGGGGTGGTTGGGATTATGTAGGTGGGGGGTGGGGGTTGGTTAGGTTGTTGTGTGGTGTGTGGGTGTTAGGGTGGTGGTGGGGTGTGGGGGGGGTATGGTGAGTAGTGATGTACTGCTGGTGGTTGTGGGGGTGTGGATGGGACGGTGGGGTTAGTTGGGGCTGGATGTGGTTTCGGGTGGGTTTTGGGGGTGTTGTGGGGTTTTTGTGGGGTGGGTTAGTGTTGGGGGTGTGGGGGGTTGGGGTGTGAACTGTTTCGAGGAGTGTTGATGTGTTAGTCTTTAGGTATTTGTGTTGGGATGGAGTAGGATGTTCGAAGGAGGTGGTGTCGGTGTTGTATGTGTGTGGGTGGTTGGGGGGGATTTGTTCTAGAGTGGATGTGTTGTGTTTGATTGTGTGTAGGTGGGGTGGATGTAGGTTATTTTGTTGTTTAGTTTTAGTGGAGATAGTTGTGATTAGTTATGTTTATTAAATTGTTTTATTTTATTTTATAGAAATAGAAACATAAAATTTTTTAAAATTCTTTAAATTTTTCTGTTATTCTTAGATTTATTTATTAAGTAGAATTTATTTTAGTACAAAATTAATTAGTTTATTAGATATTTTTATTTACTCTAATTATCCATTATAGAATTATAGAAGAGGATATTCTTTTTGATTATTTTTTATTACATTATTTTAGTTAGAAAATTTTTGTAATTTAATCTTTAGATCTTTTAATATTCGTTTTAGATATTTTTTTTAGATTTTATTTTTGTTAGACTTAGATAAATTTGATAAAATAGATTTAGGATTAGATTATATCTATTTATTGTATTATTTTTAGATTTTTTTTTTAAATTTTTAGTTAGATTAAAATAGATTTTTTTATTTTACATTTTAATTATTTTAATTATTATAATTATTGGGGAAACAAATTTTTTTTTATTAGATTTTTTTTACAATTTATTTATTTTTTAGATTTTTAGGGTTTTTTTATAGAATTTTTAAGATTAATTTATTTTTAGAATAAGGATTTTTTATTTCTTAGAATGATATTCTCGCTCCTTTTTTTTAAATTATTACATATTTTTATTTTATAGCCTTATATTTATTTTATTAAATTCTTTATTAGACTTCAAAGTGGGTCTACAAAATCAAATATAAACCAAATGGAGATGTGGAAAGGTACAAGGCCTGACTCATAGCAAAAGGATGCACACAAATGGAAGGAGTAGATTTCCCATGAGACCTTTGCTCCAGTGGCGAAGCTCGTTACGGTTCGAACCCTTTTGACGGTGGCGGTAAAACGAGAATGGCAAATACACCAACTTGATGTGAATAATGCCTTTTTGCACGGGGATTTACACGAGGAAGTCTACATGAAAGTCCCCAAGGTTTTTAAAAAAGAAAATGACAATAGAGTGTGCAAGCTAAAAAAATCTCTCTATGGGTTTTTTTTCTTTGTTTTTTTTTTTTTTTTTTTTTATTTTTTTTTTATTTATTTATTTTTTTTTATTTCTGTCTTTATATTGGTTATTATTTTTTTTTTATTTTTTCTTTTTTTTTTTTTTTCTTTTTTTTTTTTTTTTTTTTTTGTTTTTTTTTTTGATTTTGTTTTTTATTCTTTTTATTTTTTTTTTTTTTTTTTATATTTTTTTTTTTTTTTTTTCTTTTTTATATAATTTTTTTTTTTTTTTTTTTTTCTTTATCTTTTATTTTTTTTTTTATTTTATTTTTTTATTTTTTTTTTTTTAAAGCAAGCTTCAAGAAATTGGTACCAAAAATTCACAACTTCCCTAATAGAAATTGGATTCAAACAAACAGGAGCGGACCATTCTTTGTTCACATTTAAAAGAAGGGAAACATTTATTGCCATACTCATCTATGTAGATGATGTCATTATTACAGGAAACAAATTCTAGAAAAAATACAAAGAAATAAAAAAGTTCCTCCATGAACGATTTAGCATTAAAGACCTTGGTCCTTTGAAGTTTTTTCTTGGGATAGAAGTTGCCCGAACAAAAGAAGGAATGGTGTTAAGTCAAAGAAAGTACACACTCGACATATTGACGGATACCGGAAAGACCGGTTGCAAACCTGGCATTCAATGAACAAAAATTGAGATTGGAAAAATGTGTAACTGATAAACAAAGTGGTTGGAAATCATAGAAGAAGATTGATAGGTAGACTTCTCTACATACAAGCCACAAGGCCTGATATCACCTATACATTAAACATTCTTAGTCAGTTTGTAGGTGACCCTCGACAAAGTCACATGGATGTTGCAGATCGTCTTCTTAGATACCTTAAAGCCACTCTGAGACAAGGGATTTTGATCCCAAAGGGTGGAGGAATTAATCTCACTACATATAGCGACTCGGATTGGGCTCTAGGATGTCCTAACACAGCGTAAGATCATGAAACATGTCTATTTTATTACTCTGGGAGGTGCTCCATATCTTTGGAAATCAAAGAAGCAATCGGTCGTGTCCCGATCCTCCGCGAAGCTGAGTATCGAGCAATGGCGAATGCGGTTAGTGAAGTATTATGGATGAGGTGGCTTCTCTCTTTTCTCGAAACAGCACCGCGGGTCCTATTATTGTTTTATGATAATCAAGCTCAGTCATTTTGCTAATAACCATGTGTTCACGAATTTATATGAACCAAACATGTTGAAATAGAATGCTATTTCGTCGTGTGAACGTGTGGTTTATAAAGAAATTTCGACGATGGCAATTTAATACAAAAGGACACAAATTTTCGACATTTCTGACAAAACCATAGGTACCAATGAGTTTCATTCCTACTTGACAAGTTGGGCATTCAGAATCTTCATGCGCCAACTTGAAGGGGAGTATAGAAGGAAGCGTGTTTATTTTCATGACATATTTCTTCCTTTTTTATTCCTTTGACTATTATTAGTTTTCTTAATTAATTCCTTATGTTTAGGCTTGATTGATGGGTTTTCTTGTATAAAAGGATTGGCTATCATTCTTTTCATTGTATCACTTTTTCTCTACATTCAATACAAGATTATGACTAATCTTTTACCATAAATTTATTAAAATCATCTTATTATCTTTAAGGATGATCTTCAAGCTGTAAACGCCTCGCGTATAGAGTATGTACATATTCCGATCAATGCTTCTAGTTTCTTCTATGTGGTTGTTCAATCAGATATCAACCATTCGGATCCTTTGGCAGTTTAGAAACGATTCTAAGCCAACTAAGGATCTCATTTGCAATGTAACATTCTTTAATTTCCACTTCTTTGTAATTATGCCTAGCCTCTTGTTAGGCCTCTAATGTGTAAGTAATAGTGAAAAGGACCATGATCCTTGATGCTGAACTGTTTGTCAAGTTGCTGCTTGATGTTGTGGATGGTGGGTTGGTGATTACCAGCTAAGAGGATATCATCCACATAGACTGGTAGGGTTGTGAATTGAGCACCTTTAGACAATGTGAAAAGGGAAGTATCTGCATAGCTTTGGTGAAACCAATGTTTAACAAAAAAAGCGGTGAGCTTGTGAAACCACTGTCTATTTGCCTGTTATAAGCCATAAAGGGATTTGGTGAGTTTACAAACGGTGTTTGGAGGTTGTGAGTGATGAAGACCTTGTGGCAGAGTCATGTAGACTTCTTCATGGAGATCTCCATAAAGAAAGGCATTGTTGATGTCCAACTGTTCTATGAACTGTTAGTTGATGCCACTGCAAGTAAGGCCCTAACACTTACCATTTTGGCAACAGGAGCAAAAGTTTCTTTGTAGTCAATTCCCTCATTTTGGGAGAATCCTTTTGCCACAAGTCTGGCTTTGTATCTGTCAATGGAACCATCAGCATGAAATTTGATCCTATAAACCCATTTGCACCCTATGGGAACTTTGCCAGGAGGAAGAAGGGTGAGTTCCCATGTGTGATTTGCTTCCAAGGCTTGAAGCTCCTTCTGCATTACTTCCACCCATTTCTGATCCTTAGATGCGTGAGCATAGTTATGGGGTTCCACAGCTTTGTTGAGGTTATGAATGAGGTGTCTTGGTTTTGGGGATGTAATGTAATTGTAATTGATGTATTAATGATATGTGTATTTATGAACATTATGGATTAGTGATTTGGGTAAGGTGTAGTGGTAGTGAGTGAATTTGTTGGGGGCATGTTTGTTTCTTGTGGAGAGTCTAGTAGGCAATGGAGGTGGTGGTGTAGGTGGAGTTGGAGGTATCATATGTTCTATTTGAGGTGTATTTGCAGCTGTATTAGTTTGTGTATTGGTTGAAGTCTGTGGTGAGGGTGTTGGATTTGTATGTGCAATTGTGGATGTGTTTGGTTCTATATGTTCAGTTGTGGGTGTGTTTGGTTATGTGTGTTCAATTGTATGTAAGGTGGGAAAAATTGGTATGGTGGTTGGATCAGTCACATTGGATGTTGTTAGGGATGTAGGTGATGGTTGTGATGGGGAGAAAGGAAATTATGTTTCATCAAAATCAACATGTCTGCTTATGATTGTTTTGTGTGTGTTTGGGTCATAGAGAATGTAACTTTTTTGTGTTGTGGGATAACCAACAAAAATTGCCGGAATAGACCTTAGTGTAAATTTGTCAGGAGTGTGATTGTGGACATAGGTTCTGCAACCTAGAATTCTCATGTGGCTTAGGTCTGGTGGGAGTTTGTGGATTAATTCATAGGGTGATTTGTTTTGAATGGTTCTGGATGGAAGTTTGTTAATGATGTAGGTTGCAGCAAGAAGACAGTATCCCCAAAAGTTGGTTGGGAAATGTCCTTGGAATTTGAGTGATCTTGCTACTTCTAAAAGGTGTTTGTGTTTTCATTCAACCCTGGAATTTTGTTGGGGTGTGTGTGGGCATGATGTTTACTGGATAATTCCATGAGTTTGAAAATAATCATCGAGTGAGGAATTTACAAATTTAGTGCCTTTATCACCCCTTATTGTTTTGACTTTTTTGTGAAAGTGGTTTTGAACATATGAGCATGAAGTTTTAACATTAAAAACGGTGTCTACTTTGGTTAACATTAAATAAGTCCAGGTTGCTCTTGAGTGATCATCAACAATGGTGAGAAAATATTTGCATTTGTTAATTGTTGTGTGTTTGTAAGGACCCCATACATCAATGTGGATGAGATCAAATAAGGAAGGAGCATGTGAAGTACTTGTATGAAAAGGTAATGCAGTCTGTTTAGAAAGATGGCAAATATTACAATGATATTTAATAGTGTTTGGTAACAAAGAAGACAAACATTCTATTCTTTTAAGTACTAGGAGAGAAGAATGACCAAGCCTTGAGTGTCATAGGTGTGGTTTGTTGTTGTTGTGAAGGATGGTTGATGAGGTTGCAGAGGGTGTAGGTGATAATGAGAGGAGGTATAGACCATCACAGAGGCTGCCATGTGCAATCCTCCTGTTCTGGTCCTAAAAAATGCAATATGATGAGGTTAGGATAAGAGAGATTGTAGTGCCTTGTAACAATTTGCTTACTGAAATGATGTTGTAGGTAAATGTTGGTATGTAAAAAACATTGTGAATGGTGATGTATTTGTTTATTGTGACCGATCCAATGGTTGTTACTTTAACAGTTTGACCAATTGGTAGTAAGACTGTTATGGGTGGAGTGCATTTATGTATAATGTGCATGATTTTGAGAGTTATGGATATGTGATATGTGGCCCCACTATCTATAATCCATGCAATCTTAAGACAAGTAACAAGGGAAGCAATAAACTTGGGTAATTTAAGACTGTGAGATGAGAAAATACTAGGTGAGGTGTAATGCTAGGTCTGCGACATTTGAAGAACTTGGTTTAGCTGATTTTGAAGTTGATCCATTCTGGATGTGACATGTGTGTCAGATGGTGATCCATTCTGTCCTGTTCTACTTGCTTTGCTGATTTCATCTTGTCCCAGCTATGTTCACAGTCCTTTTGTAATCCTGTCCTTGTTTGAATTTCTTTGTGGGTTGAACTTTACCATGCAATGGATGACCAACTAGATACCCAACTATTTAGTAACATTCCTCTTATAAATGACCCTCTATCACAATTTCCACAATATACACCCTTCTTGAAATTGCTCCTCCATTCATAACCAGTTTGTATTGACCTTTGTGGATTGAACCTTGAATTTTAAGCGTTTGAGACAAGGTACCTTTAGCCATTTGAACTTCTTGCAGTGTTGTACTTTTGGTTATTGGAATAGCTATTTAGGATTGTTGCAGTAGCTGATTTTGGTGCAACACCTTCTTTTTGTTTTTCCTCTTGTCTTACCATGGTGTAGGCTTTTGTTGCTGTGGGTAATGGTTGCATGAGTAAGATTTTCCCCCTAATGTTTGAATAACTTTCATCCAATCCCATTAAGAATTGTATGAGCTTTTTTCCTCTAATCCCTCTCGCCATTAATTCTTCCATTAGCACAGTTACATAAGCCTAAACATAAGTAAAGTGCCTCTAAGGCATCAAATTCATCCCAAAGTCCTTTCAATTTGTGATAGTACACCTCAACTGTGCAATTTTCTTGTTTTAACTAAACTATATCATTACTTAGCTGATAGATTTTGTGACCATCAATTTGAGCATAGTGTTCTTGTAATTCTATCCAAAGCTTTGAAACTAAATTGATAAAGTTTAAATTGTTACCAATTTGCTCACTTACAGTGTTCAAAATCTAAGATATCAACATGTCATTGTTCTTTTCCCATAATGCTTTTAAATCAGAATCCCTGTTTGTCTCAGCAAACTCCCCAGTTATGATCCTCATTTTGTTCTTTGCATTCAAGGCTATCATTAGAGATGTTTTCCATGAATTGTAGTTATCTGATCTAGTTAGTTTCTTGGAAATCAGAACCAATCTTGGATGATCACTTTGATGGAGGTAAAGTAGGTGATTTGATGTGATTTCTTTATTAGTTGTGGTGTTTTCTGAGTTATTTGAGTTCTGATGGTTGTTTGAAGATGTTCCCGCCATTTTTAAGTTTTGAAAAATTATTGATGAATTTGATTGATTTGTTGTAAATGATATGTTTTTTTATGTGATAATGATGTTTGTTGAACAATTTGGGTTATTTTGGTGTGTTTTAGTGGCCAGACTGGTAAAATTGTAGCAGTTATGGTGGTTTTGGGTAGTGGTCAAAGTTTGTGGTTGTGGTTAAAGTTTGTTATGATTATCTGATAGTATCAAATATTTAATACTTTTTGATATCAAATTCTCTATCAAAATGCTTGTAAATATCTCATAAATACCAGAACATGATACTTAATCACATATTTATTGTTTACAGGAAGAAATCATGCATTTGAGCAAGAAACACAGGATTTGGACACAAAAACGAGCAAAAGTTGGATTTTCAAGACTTGTTACGGCGTAACCACCCCGCAGGTGTTACGCCGTAACCCAATTAAGAAAATAATGGTCATCACAGCGATTACGGCGTAATTACTTGTCACCTTTACGCCGTAACCTGCCACGTTTGAAGATTGATGACGTATCCTAGTCAGCATTACGGCGTAACATGTACGTAGAGTTACGCCATAACCTTTTTAATCCTACTAAAAGGAAGCCCATATCAGCATCACACAAGAGTTACGCAGTATAAAGTTTGAGTATTATAAATAAAGCCCTCATTCTGCTTATTCGACATCAACCCTTCTACCACAGCATCAAAGGGCAAACCAAGCTTCCATAGGTCGAAGAAATCCATCTGAAGTCCAAGGGAGAAATCACTTTACTTACTTTTGTATTTAATCATTCATAAACAACTACTGTAAGAATTATGAGCTTTCGATCAACGAATTCCTCTATTATTTCTTCCTGTTTTGTTACCATTAATTTTTAAGCACTTCTAGTGCTGACCTAGTTATGTAATTACAATTGTTATGATCAATGTTTCCTGTTTAATTATCGTTTTGTTTGATATCCTTATGGCTTGTCATAGATCGCATTTTAGCAATATTGAAAGGTAGTTTTGATCCTGTTAGTCCTTTTATTAGGCAAACCGCTAAACTTAGGATTACCAAGGTACTAGAATAAGTTGGTATATATCCCTAGTGTGGGAATTGATCCGATTACCGCCTTAATTACTCTAAATACTTTAAAAAGCATAAGAACTCTTTTAGAGAGGGTTAATAACCTATTTAGGGTATAGACAAGTCTTTTGGATGGTTGGTACTTAATAGCTACGACCAGGATACCTTAACATCGAGGCTTTCAAGAAATTGGGATCCTTGGAAGTATAGGATAGACCACGAAAGTCAATTCGGATCTGTTGATATTAGAACACTAATAAAACGATAACTAGACTTTGCACTAGGAAACATGTCATAAACAGTAGTAATGAAATAACCAAGTTAGCACGTTTTTCTCCTTATAGTCTTCTTCTCAATTTACTTTTACGCATTTTATTTCCTGTCTTAATTCTCAAAACTATTCAAACCATTTTTAAACCTGTAACATTTCAGATTATAACTAATCTAAACTTAGCTCTTGGGACGACCTCGGATTTACCAATCGTACATTACATACGACCGGGTTCTTTGCCCGTTAGGGCGTGTAGACATCGGTGAACGAGTTTTTATAAATTTAAAACTTGTTAAATAATTTCTTTAAAAGAAAATACGCATCAAATTTTTGGCGCCGCTGCTGGGGAGCTAAAAATTAGTAGTAATTTGATTTCCTGCATTCTTTTCATTTCATTTTTGCACTAAATTTTGTTGATTTTTCAGAAATCATTATGGCTAGGGAAAATATCGAGAACCTCGCCATGGAACAATACTTGACGTTGACTCGAGAAAACCAGGCACCGGGCGTGGTTAGACCAGAAATCGGGGGCAATTAATAGTCAATTCATGCGGGAATTGAGGGAAAACACCTTTTCAAGTTAATCATAGAAAGAATTAATGGAAGACACCTTTGCGGTAACAAAAAGGACGATGCTCATGAACATGTTGAGCGTATTTTAGACATCGTTAGTTTGTTCAACATTTTAGGAGTGACACTTGATGCAGTCATGCTCCGTGTTTTTCCAATCACACTCACTGGAGAAGAAAAAAGGTGGGATGATAGACTAACCCCAAGAACCATTAATACATGGGATCTCCTTAAAAAAGCCTGTATCCAAAGGTACTGCCCACAATCTAAGATCGCTAAACAACTTGAAGACATTCGCAACTTCAAGCAAGAGGGAGTAGAGACGTTATACTAGGCTTGGGAAAGGTACAATGACCTGCTATATAAGTGCCCAACTCATGACATAAATAGTCATCAGAAGGTAAATATCTTCTACAATGGTTTGAGCACCATGAACCGTCACTTACTAAACTCGCATGGGCCAATTCCTGGCATAACACCTGCTGAAGGTTTAACAACAATCCAGACTATTGCTGACCACTCCAAAAAATGCCACGATGGTTCACCTAGCCAAAATATATTTAGCAGCAATAATTCTGATGGAATGGCTGCTATTGTTAGTAAACTTGATAACCTTGGTCAAGATATGAAAAAATTAAAGGAAAATGTTCATGCTATTCAAGTCAGGTGCCAGCTTTGTGATGGACCTCATCTTGACAAGGAATACCCACTTAACGAAGATACTAAAAGTGTTAAAGAGGTAAAATATGACGAGGGACGTTCTTCACCTTTTAATAGAATGAAATAACATGTAGGACCACCTGGGTACTACACACGAGTCGACAAATGCCCACCTTTTGGAGAAAAAAAGCTGAGCTTAAAAGAACTCATGAACAAGCACTTGGAAGAATCGGCACGAAGAAGTTCTGAAATTGAAGAATGGATAAAAATGATCCAAGAGAGCACGGAAATTAACACTCAAAACCAGGAGGCTTCTCTTAAAAACCTAGGAACTCAAATCGAGCAGCTAACGAAAGAAGTTCATGTTAAAGCTGCTACTGAAGTTCCCACTTCATCAATTGGAAAATGCAAGGCAGTTTACGATGATGTACCAATTACCAATGCATCCTCTAATGAAACTAATAAAATCCATGGAGTGTCTTTTACGAAGATGATGATCTTCCGTCTGAAGGTTTATCATGCCAACTACCGCCAAAATAAATAAATCCATAAAGTTTTACTCTTCCTTGCACTATTGGTAGTTTAGATTTTTATGCTATGGTAGACTTAGGAGCAAGCATTAATATCTTTCCTAAATCTTTGTTTAAACATTAAATACTAGCTAACCCTAAGGGAACTAATATGCTAGTTGAAATGGCTGATATGACTAAGAAGGTTCCTTTAGGACTTGTAGAAAGCATCCTTGTTAAAATCGACAAGTTCTTATTTTCTTCAGATTTCATAATCATCGATATGTTAGAAACAAGAAATGAGACTATGATTCTTGGTAGACCATTCCTAGCAACCATTAACACTGAGATCGACGTTTTTAACAAAGAGATTTCATTAGGGATCGGAAATGACAAGATTATTTTTGACATGAATAAAAAGAGTTATAAATTTACAACTCCTGTATAAAAAGCTTATATGGTGAATGTCATTAATAGCAATGATTTAATGGATATAGATTGTGATTTATTCCTTTATGAGTCTGAATCTTTTGAATTTAATCGTCTCTTAGCTATCGATCCTGATATCTTTACGTGTGACATTGATATCCAAGAATCATATAAGGAAATAGTCTATAGGTGTTGCGCGATCACCCTAGGAGAACCAGGGATAGAAAAAACAAAGAATGAAACAGGTATGGGACCCGCACAAAAGAGGATGCATTGGTGTGAAGCGATTTCACGAGTAAATGAGGGTGTGCGCGAATATTGGGCATCCTGTGACCCATACGAAAACAAATGCAATGGAGGGGACTTGCCGACAGCGACATAAAGCATTATTGGGAAAGTACTAACGATAACGAGCGGATAAATCTTACATGGAATAACTTAAGTGTGAATGATTAGATAAAAATAAGGTATGGGAAAGTATGCAAAATTACTAGAGATATGATCCTTAAGGCTCATTGGAAAGAGAGATTTGGTGAGGAAGATGATGACACTGATGAAGGATGGGAAGACCCAAAGAAATATAGGGAAGAAAAAATAGACGCAATACTTGACACCGTCTTAGATAAGCTAGATGATAGTTGCTTCAGTGGGACAATCGAAGATGAAGATAACTTAGATGGAATAACCGACTACGTAGAACCAACATCATATGACGGGTTCATTGACAGTGAGGATGAAGCTTATAAGGAAAGATGTTGCAATTTTGCCAGGTATGCCTTATAGGAGACCACCCCCAATTTTAATCGAAAGGGTCAAAGTTACTAGATACAATATTGGCCCAGGCTAAACCTATACGAAAACAAAAAATTTAGGGATCAACGAAATACCTCGAACTAGCGCCAATGTTGCCACTATTCGTGCAATGGATGAGTTGGGAGCATAAGGGAGTGCACAAGGAGCAACGTAGAGTAGGGGTGAGTCTAACTTAAAGACTCGTCAATAAACAAAAGTGCTGGTCGAGGGACAACCCGTCTTTTATTAATAAACATCTTTTAAATTCTACATTTTAGACGGTTTGTATATATCTTACTTTATTTTGCAGGTTCTAACAACAAAGGAGTTGAATTTGAGGTCATCTCGACTCATAATCATGTGGTTAAAATATTGCTACAGGTAGCATTTACGACGTAATCTTTATAGTTACTCCGTAATCATTGGAGCTACGGCGTAACCTAATTCTCGGTTACGCCGTAACTAGTCCTTTAAATTTTTAATTAAACCACATAGTTACAGCGTAACCATAGCAGTTACGCTGTAACCTCTTCCTGCAAAACCTTAAAATAAGTTTGAAACATTTACAAAACCGTGTATATTTTAAATGAACTCTGTGGCCGTTCTCTGGAAACCTTCACGAGACCTCACTCGTCCAGTTGGGCCATCAAGTGGTTTAAAAGGCTTATTGCATAAGCTAAATAAAACCGTGATTCCTATAAAAGTAGTTAAGTTTTTTTTTTCCCCTTTTTATGCATTTAGGTTGGATTTAGTGTGATTTCACAGAAAACGAGGTTTTCAAGAGCGCTTGACGGGAATTCATCCCTTACCGCCATCATTTGAAGTTTAGAGCAATACTCAAGGAAGTTTCTTGTTCTAATTCTACTCTTATTTTTTATTTTTCATTTCCTTTATTGTATAATAGGAACATTGTACAAACCAAGTGGGGGATGGGAGTAGAATTACCACATGACCTATATTTGCCTTCGATCTTCTAGTTTTCTTTGAAAAATGGTGCTGATTTTTAAATTTTTTGACATGTTTTTTTCTTATTGAACTAGATTAAATCTTTGACGAATGCATACTATAACCTTTTTATTTTTGTAGGTGAGGTTAAAGCCTGATGATTTTAATATTCATCCAAGAAATAAAAAATCCACAAAAATATAAGTGGGTCAGTAGTATTTTTAGACTTTAAGAACTGGGCATGTACAACATATTCGAACCTAATTGATTAGCCAAATAGATGGTTCAAGAAGGCAACATTTAGGATTTAACCCAAATATCCCATATGTGTTATATTGTGTGGGTTTATCGACTTGTTACACTGACTTGTCGACCCCCGTGATAAAAACCCCTATTGTTGCATTCATTTTTAGTGCAAGATACCCATAGATCACCATGTTTAGCCAATCTTTTGTTTCAACCTAATATCATATGTGTCGTCACACCATTTCGCCTTAGCCTACCCTGTAGTCTCTATTTTTTGTATTGAAATCTCTGCTATTTTAAAGTCCATGGTTCAGGTGAATGGTTTTGGAAATTTTAAACGTTCGTAGAAGGCTTATCCTTATTGATCTATAAAGACCTTCTTTTGTATCATCACTTTCGATACTGTTCATCTCAAGTGGGGGATGCTTATGTTGTATGCTACAGTAGAATCGTGAAGAAAAAAATATGTATAAATAAACTCCTTTTTTATAAGTTGGTTACGTGTTATAAAACCAACTAGTTATAAAGATGGTGCAACTATAAGCCATTTGTATGATTATGAAGGTTGGGCTAGTGAGGTCTGCTTCATCGATGAAAAGCATGAATTACATCACTACATATACCAATAGCCCATTACTGTTATGAAGATCAGATTTTCGCGCTTAGACACTTTAATTATGGATGAATAGTAGCCGGTTATGACAACTTCAGATTATATAAAGTACTTGTTTTGAGTTTTTATTTAACAACAATTAAAAGTACATTCCATGTCTTTATCCTTCCCTATATCATTCTCCAATCTAACCTTTGGTTTTGCTCGAATGAGGGAGTGAGCAATCATACATATCTCATCCGTCGTTACAAATGTGTATGTGTGGTTTCGTCGCCCTTGTTGGTGTAACGTTTTTGGTAAAGATTGCATTTAAAGAATGATTCACCCTGTTAAACATGTGTGTCACCCATGTTGCCTTTAAAAGCCATTTAGACCCTAACTCTAACTGGTGTAGATTTGTGTACTTTCCAAGCTTATGATAAAATACATGCTATGACTGTGTTGTTGAGCGATCACCCCTAAAAAGAAACACTTAAACTAGTTTGAGAGTTGAGTGATTTTGATCCTCTTTTCCTGAGGTGTTTGGCTTTGATGTTTTCTAGCATAAGTAAATTATGAATTCATTTCTCCGAGTTAAATTGGAGAAATCTTTTTATGGGTTATTCTAACAGGTCTACTTGAGAGCAAGTAGAAGTCAAGTAGGAGGATATTTGATAGCATCAACTATGACCTTGAGGGCAAGTAGAAGTCAAGTGGGAGGATATTTTATAGCATCAACTATTAAATACTTTTTGGTATCAAATTCCTTATTAAAATGCTTGTAAATATCTCATAAATGCCTGAAAATGATACTCACTTATTTATTGTTTACAGGAAGAAATCAAGCATTTGAGCAAGAAACACGGGATTTGGACACAAAAACGAGCAAAAGTTAGATTTTCAAGACTTGGTACGGCGTAACCACCCCGCAGGCATTACGTCGTAACCCACTTAAGACAATAATGGTCATCACAAAGATTACGGCAAAATTACTTGTAACCTTTACGCCGTAACCTGCCACGTTTGAAGATTGATGACGTATCCTAGTCAGCATTACGGCGTAACATGTACGTAGAGTTACGTCGTAACAATTTTAAGCCTACGAAAAGGAAGCCCACATCAGCATGATTACGGCGTAACCATACACAAGGGTTACGACGTAACAAGTCCGAGTATTATAAATAGATCCCTCCTTTTGCTTATTTGACATCAACCCTTCTACCATAGCATCAAGGGCCGAACTAAGCTTCCATAGATCGAAGAAATCCATCTAAAATCCAAGGGAGAAATCACTTTACTTACTTATGTATTTAATCATTTATAAACGACTACTGTGAGATTTATGAGCTTTCGATCAATGAATCCCTTTATTATTTCTTACTGTTTTGTTACCATGAGTGGCTAAGCACTTCTAGTGCTGCCTAATTATGTAGTTACTATTGTTATGATCAATGTTTCCTGTATGATTATCGTTTTGTTAGATATCCTTATAGCTTGTTATAGATCTCTGCGTTTTGGCAATATTGAAAAGTAGTTTTGATCATGTTAGACCTTTTTATTAGGCAAACCGCTGAACTTAGGATTACCAAGGTACTAGGATAAGTTGGCATCTATCTCTAGTGTAGGAATCGATCCGATTACCGCCTTAATTACTCTAAATACTTTAAAAAGCGCAAGAACTCCTGTTTCAGACAGGGTTAATAATCTATTTAGGTTATAGAAAAGTCTTTTGGATGGTTGATACTTAATAGCTACGACCAGGATACCTTAACATCGAGGCTTTCGAGAAATTAGGATCCTTGGAAGTATAGGACAGACCACGAAAGTCAATTCGGATCTGTTGATATTAGAACACTAATGAAACGATAATTAGACTTTGCACTAGGAAACATGTCATAAACAGTAGTAATGAAATAACTAGGTTAAGCATGTTTTTCCTCCCCTATAGTCCTTCTTCTCAATTTACATTTACGCATTTTTAATTTCCTATTCCATCTTTAATTCTCAAACTATTCAAACCATATTTTAAACCTGTGACATTTCCATTATAATTAATCTAAACTTAGCTCTTGGGACGACCTTGGATTTACCAATCCTACATTACATACGACCGGGTTCTCTGCCCATTAGTGCGTGTAGACAACAGTGAACAAGTTTTTATAAATTTAAAACTTGTTAAATAATTTCTTTAAAAGAAAATACGCATCATTATCAGAGTTAGTTATTGATGGTGGTTTTGTTCACCGGAGTGCGGAAGAGCTCTAATACCATATTGGTATACAGAGAGAGTTGAGAGAGTTTTAGAATTTGTGAGAAAAGTTGTTTGTTTCCATTAAACTAAAAATGAAAGCAGAGTACACTATTTATTCATGAGGAAAGTAGAGAACTAACTAACTATTGCTGAATACAAGTATTAAAGACTAACTACAAACATTACAACTAATGAATAAGTTAATCATCACATTCTGCTACAATCTCTTTGAACCCTTAAGTGTATTTGCAGCTTGTTTGGTTGGGCAGTCTTACTTATTGCCTTGATGATGTTGACCTTGTGTTGTTCATTGCCAATAGCTTCTTTAGTTCCTTTAAATATAATCCAAATTACAGTTGCATGCATTCATGCATGATAAAATTGAAATATTGCATATACGTACGTCCAAAAAAATATATTAGTCGTGTGGCTAGAAAGTGCAAACAATATCCGAAGCCCCGCTTTTTATATTAGATAACTTTATAACTAGCTATGGAGCAGCATGCTTCATGGAGGCTAAAGCCAGAGCAATAGTAGCGATGTTCACCGAATCAAAATCATCAACTTTATAAGCGGTGAACTCGGCCTCTGCCAGTCTATCCATCTCATGCATATATAGAAACTCGCCTCCAATCTTAGATAGAGCCTGTGCCACATTTGAGATATAGAAACTCGCTCCAATCTTAGTTAGAGTCCATGCCATATTTTAGATACCTTGAGTTTGTTAGATTGATTAAGTCTCTTGTTCCTTTCATTCCATATATAATAGACAATAGCAGACGCAACATGTTTATCATATATAATAGAATACAACTTGAATACAAACATAATTCTTCACATTAAAACACTAACATTTTCTACATTTCCTATTACAAAATCAAAACATTAAGCCGTACCACAACAGAAGGACTTTAAGCTCAATATTAATAGGCCTCATATTTGTCAAAAGTTCTTATGCACAGATTACATTTTCTTCATGAAAGAAACCAAACAACTCATCTGCAGCACACCCTCACAAACAGATCATATGGCTAACATCTATGAAAGACATCATCTATTGTAATAGAACTTGTTATAAATGACATATAATTACATTTCCTTTATGAAGGCAACCAAATGATCCTTTCGCAGTAACACCAAACCTCACATAAAAGATCATAAGGCCAACATCCATGATAGGCATTATTCTTAGTCTAAAGCCCAACCAACTCTATTACCCCTTCTCTTCATCACAATATCCCACTCTTTTTCAACCTTCCTTTCAAACTCACTAACTTTAGTTTAACATGTTTAACAATCATACTTGTAACAGTTTCCACGCTCCTTTTTTCTTTATCAAACAGTCTCTTGTTCTTTTCACTCCATATAAAATAGACACTAACAACCACATTGATCCTTCTTACAATACTTTCAATAGAATTAATATTATATAAGTTCACCAACTCATTAATGATATTTTTTCGATCATTAGGTAAACTGATATTCCCTATTTTACTTCTTACATTAGCTCATATGTTGATAGAATAATTACACACAAAGAATAAATGATTGCATGAGGTAGATATTTTAAATCAGCACTTGGATTCCAACCCTGCATTCTATCTTGAGTAAGCATTCTTTTCTGAATTGCAAGCCACATTACAAAGGAAAGACTATGATGATTCTGAGTGAACAAGACCTAAGTTATATTAAAGTAGATATTATATTGTATATTTTGTGTAGTCGGCCCATTGGCCCGAGCCCATAGTCTAGAAGGTTCCTTTGTATCCTATACATAGGTTGGCTATTATCATTTGTAATCAAGCAATCAATCAAAGCAAATCAATATCATTTATGGTAATCAGAGCCTAATATCAATCTTCCCCTAATCCTTTCTTTCTTTTTCTCTCATAACACGCTTCTTACCTCTCCCTCCCATAAAAAAAATACTGTTCATCGACGGTATTGTTCATCGACGGTATTATTTATCAGCGGGTACTGTTCATTGGCGGGTACTGTTCATCGACAGGTACTGTTTATCAAAAAAAAACTTCTTATGGCTTCTCCTGATCAGCAATGGTATATGGATACCCGAGCAACCTCTTACCTTTCATCTCACACCGGTAACCTTCAAACCTCTTCTCTTAATCGTAATTTTCATTCAGTTATTGTCGGAAATGGATCATTTATACCTGTCACCTACTCTGGACATCTACAAATCCCTAATCCATATCGCCCACTCCACCTTAAAATGTTCTTGTCACACCCAATATAATTAAAAACCTTGTTTCTGTACGGAAATTCACCACTGATAATAAATGCTCCATTGATTTTGATCCCTATGGTTTCACTGTACGAGATTATCATACCCGCCAAACCCTCCTTCATTGTGACATCACGGGTGATCTATACCCCTTACATGTTGTCGCCTCAGCCTTTGCCCTACTTACTAATAATCATTCCCTTTGGCATGAACGTCTTAGTCACCCCGGTGATAATGTAATTCAAACCCTGTCATCACGTGACCTTGTGTCTTATAATAAACAAAACACTCAACACTTGTGTCATGCCTGCCAGTTAGGGAAACAAACAAAACTTCCCTTTCAACGATCTACCTCTATTGTTACATCTCCCTTTGACATTATTCACTCAGACCTTTGGACATCTCCTGTCTCTAGCATGAGTGGATATAAATACTATGTCCTTTTCTTAGATCACTATTCATATTTTTTATGGGTCTACCCACTTCACAGAAAATCTGATGCGCAGTCAAAACTTCTACACTTTCGTGCCTTTATAAAAACCCAATTCAACCGTGAAATCAAAGCTTTTCAATGTGATCATGGTGGAGAATTTGACAACAACTCCCTCCATGAATTATTTGCCACTAATGGCATTCAATTTCGTTTCTCATGCCCACGTACATCTCAACAAAATGGCAAATCTGAACGCATGATTCGTACTATTAATAACGTAGTATGTTCTCTCCTCTTTCAAGCCCGTCTTCCTCCCGAGTATTGAGTCGAAGCATTACTCACTGCCACTTACTTACTTAATATCCTCCCCTCCACCTCCATCAACAATGACATCCCTTACACAAAATTATTCAACAAACCAACCTCTTACACCCATCTTCGCACGTTTGGATGCCTTTGTTACCCTTACACCTTTCCACCGCACAAACTTGCCCCTCGTACCACACCATCTATCTTTCTCGGGTACCCTTACAATCATCGCGGATATCGGTGCCTTGACCTGAACACCAATAAAATTATCATTTCTCGTCATGTCACATTTGACGAAACTGTCTTTCCCTTCGGCTCCATGACTCCAACTAAACCCCCCTCATACTAATTTTTAGATGATAATATAGACACCTCCCCCATTGCACTTCGCCTACTTACCACACCTATTTCTCCTCAACAAACACTACCACAAACAACCTCACAAACAACCCTACAAACAAATCCACAAACAACTCCACAATCAACACCTCCAACTCCTCTATCAACACCATCACCACAAACAACACCGACACCACCAACCACCCCACCACCACCACCACCACCCACCTCGCAACACCCTATGGTCACACGCTCTAAATTCAGGATTGTGAAAGCTAACCCCAAATACAACTTACATGTTACCACCTCATCCCCTATCCCCAAGTCTCCTTTCCATGCCCTCTGAGATCCTAACTGGAAACAAGCTATGTGTGACGAATATAAAGCTCTCATTGACAATAACACCTGGGTACTTGTTCTTCGCCCACCAAATGTCAACATTGTCCGCTCTATGTGGTTGTACAAACACAAATATAATGCGAACGGGTCCTTAAATCGGTACAAAGCTCGACTAGTTGCAAATGGTCGTAGTCAACAACAAGGCATCGATTGCGATGAGACATTTAGCCCTGTTGTCAAACTTGCTACCATACGGACTGTTCGTAGCCTTGCAGTTTCTTGACAATGGCATATTCATCAGTTAGACGTGAAGAATGCATTTCTTCATGGCCATCTTACAGAGACATTTTACATGCACCAGCCACCAGGATTTACTGATTCAGCTCATTCTGATTATGTTTGCCTTCTGCAAAAGTTACTTTATGGCCTTAAGCAGCCCTCCCCCTTCGAGCTTGGTTTCAACGATTTTCTAGCTATGTTATTCGAGCCGGTTTCTATCACAGCAAAACTGACTCGTCTCTTTTCATCTTTCACAAGGGGCCAGACACAGCGTACTTACTACTATATGTGGATGATATCATTCTTACAGCTTCTTCTACTTCACTCCTGCAACGTATCATCTCTTTTCTACATGTGGAGTTTGCTATGACAGATCTTGTCCCACTTAACTATTTTCTTGGTATATCTGCCACGTGTACTACCTCTAGCATATTCGTGTCTCAGACAAAATATGCTACCGAGATTCTTGAGCAAGCACATATGCTTAATTGTAATCCTTGTAGGACCCCAATTGACACCGAGAAGAAGCTTGGACCTAAAGGATCACCGGCCACTGATCCTACTTTATATCACAGTCTTGCCGGATCACTTTAGTACCTCACTTTTACCCGACCTGATTTGTCATATGCAGTTCAACAATTATGTCTTTACATGCATGATCCTCGAGAGCCACACCTTAATGCTATGAAACGTGTTCTTCGTTATCTTCGAGGAACCACTGATCTTGGATTACAGCTACTTCGGTCTACTACATCACAGCTTATTGCATACTCTGATGCTGACTGGGCAGGTTGTCCGGCTACGCGCCGATCTACTTCTGGATACTGTGTTTTTCTTGGTGACAACCTCCTGACGTGGTCCTCCAAACGTCAGGACACGTTGTCTCGTTCCAGTGCTGAGGCTGAATACCGCGGGGTTGCGAATGCTGTAGCTGAGACATCTTGGATTCGCAACCTCCTTCGTGAGCTTCATACCCCACTTTTCACAGCGACCTTGGTCTACTGTGATAATGTCAGTGTTGTATACATGTCTGCAAACCCTGTACAACATCAGCGCACCAAACATATAGAGATTGACATTCATTTTGTTCGTGACAAAGTAGCAGCAGGTCATGTTCGAGTTCTTCATGTCCCTTCTCGATTTCAGTACGCAAATATCTTCACAAAAGGTCTTCCATACCCGTTGTTTGCTGATTTCAGATCCAGTTTGAGCATCCGCAAAACTCCCGCTCCAACTGCGGGGGCGTATTAGAGTACATATTATATTTAATGTAATCGGCCCATTGGCCCAAGCCCATAGTCTAGAATATTCTGTTGTATCCTATATATAGGTTGGCTGTTATCAATAATAATCAAGCAATCAATCACATCTTTCAGTATGCTCATGTCTGCTTGGACCAGAACTAAAAAAGAAAGCATATGGCTGTATGGGTTTATGCGTACGGCTATATGCTATGAAACATTTTGACCGAAAGCTAAAACAAAGGCATATGGACGTATGTAAATTTCCGTATGGCCGTATGGTCTAACAAATTTTCAAACATTTTTTTACAGTCTAGAAATGCAAACAAAAACACAAGCTAAAACTACAAACAATGCAAAATATAGATAAATAAAACTATCTAAACCTTTGAGACCGTCCCAAAGGCACTCATTTTATTTACGAGTCTTGAGCATGACTCGACCCCGAATTCAATATCATGGAAGGTCTTTAAAAGAAGTAAAAACAAGTATATTCCCCTGAAGTAAGCAAGAAGGTCACTTACTTAGAAGGAGTAATCGCCAAGAAAAGATGATACGGTGAAAGTCACATAGGCTAGAGACGAGTGATGAACTTCTTGCAAGCTTCCAAATATTTTGACTTCACACTACTTAGTGACATACGACCAAGTATCCTTCCTTCCTCTTTTTCTTGTGGGGGTGGAAGTAGCAATAAAAGAATGCTTCATGGAAGTAATTTACTTGACGTGATAATGGTACATACGAATATTGGCTAGTGGATTGCACCATTATCCATGTGTCTTCGTTTGATTGCTTTTGATAGATGTGCGAGCTAACTCTTTCATTTCTCATTTGATTGAAACTTTTCTCTTTGTGATCTTGGAGAACCATTAGCGACCCATGTTCCTCTAATAAATCCTTTGCGATGATAAACGGAAGCCTCAAGTCATCATTAAGAAAAAAATCCTTAATTTTCATTACAAAAAGGGAATCAATGGCTAACGGCTCTTCTAGTGTCTTTAAAAGACCACCCACGAACTCAAAATGAAATGTGTTATTCAAATCTTGATCCCCCAAATCAAAGTAGAAGTTTTCCATACATTCTATCTTATAATCATCCATTAAGTAGGGCATGTGGCCGAGATCTTGAAAATTTAAATTTTCACTTGAACTTCCAAAACTCTCAACATAGTATAATGTACGATCACTTTCCTTGAGATGTTTCATTGATTCTAAAAGATCAAAAATCGTTGATTCGTCACGAAACCTAATTATAACCATCTTATTAAACACATTAATCAAAGCCTTTGAAGTGATGAGAAATGGTCTTCTGAGAACAATATTTTGAAGTGGTGGAACATATGCGGCATTTCCTTGGAAATTGGGTTGCATCTTTTCCACTTGAACCTCATTCCCATTAAACCATTCCTTTTGTTTCACAATATCTACTTCCTCTACTAATTTCTCTTCAACCTCTATTCCACATTCCTTATCTTCAGTAACATTTTTCTCAAGCATTTTCCATTCATTCTCTTTCTCCAAATTCATTTGCATTTGATCATTTTCTCTACTATTTGAAACAACTATGAAGTCCTCAAGGTTTTGCACATGTTGGCTAGGGGGATCACCTTGAGGTCTCCCTTGAAGCATTTTTGAAATATGACCGATTTGATTTTGTAATTCGTGAAGAGTGGCTTGTTGGTTTTGGAATATGTAATCAGTTTTGTCATTTTTAGCTTCTTGAATGATGCAAAACTTACTCATCATATCCCTTAAAGGGTCATTAGGTGGATTTGGTTGT
>BQNB010078998.1:0-30382 GCA_026074375.1 Tanacetum coccineum
TTGAAGGCTTAATAACTTGAGTACCATTCAATAACGTTTTTTTAAACAAAATGTTTCTATTGCATTATAAATGGGATCCCTTGTAAACTCTGATTTTAATATATCAAATGTGAAATTTATCTTAAAACGTCTTTTTTGAGGTCGTTTTCTATGACTTGTGTGTATGGACTATGAAGTAGCACCCTATTGTTACCATTCCGCTGCGACCAGATTTTGGGGGTGTTACATACAAAAATGGAGCATCATGTTTGGGGAACATAACATCACATACCGGCTACGGACATCAGTAAAGGGCCAGATCCTAGCAGATTTCCTGGTGGAGAAACTAGAGGAAGCCTCAATGGACATGTCAGAAAAGGAGATCCCGCAGGAACCATGGACGCTGTTCACGGATGACTCGTCATGTATTGATGGATCGGGCACGGGTCTGATACTAACAAGCCCGGAGGGGACAGAGTTCACCTACGCGCTAAGGTTCCAGTTCACTGCTTCTAACAACGAGGCAGAGTACGAGGCGTTGCTGGTTGGGCTGCGTATTGCGGCACAAATGGGGGTACGCAACATACGAGTAAGCGTCGACTCTAAGCTTGTAGCAAATCAAGTCCTAGGAACGTATATCGCTAAGGAGGAAAATATGATCAAGTATCTGGAAAAGGTAAAATCTTTAGTGAGTGGTTTTGCTAGCTTCTCTATAAGCCAGGTCCCGAGAAGCCACAACAAAAAAGCGGATGCATTGAGCAAAATTGCATCAACCAGTTTCGCACATTTGTCAAAACAGGTCCTGGTCGAGGTACTCCAAGAAAAGTCCATCCAAGAGCGAGAGGTGACAGCCGTGGTCGAGGAAGAGGGCCCAACCTGGATAACACCCATAACAGAGTACCTGAAAGATGGGGTCCTCCCGGACGACAAGAAGGAGGCTAATAAACTCCGCATCAAAGCCAGGCAATATGAACTGATGGACGAAATCCTGTATAGACGCTCGTTTTTACGGCCGTGGCTTAGGTGTGTCGGTCCGCTCCAAGCGGACTACGTGATTAGAGAAATACATGAAGGGTCGTGCAGCATGCACGCTGGACCGCGATCCGTGGTCGCCAAAGCCATGCGGTCCGGATATTATTGGCCAACCATGCACAGGGATGCACGGGATATGATACTCAAGTGCAAAGATTGCCAAGTGCATAGGCCCGTGCCAAGAAACCCTCAGCAGCCGCTGACTCCAATCACGTCCCCATGGCCATTTTACAAATGGGGAATCGACATAGCGGGCCCTTTTCCGGAAGGACCTGGGAAGGTAAAATTCTTGATAGTCGCCATGGATTACTTTACAAAATGGATAGAAGCAAAGGCGGTGGCAACCATCAGTGGTGGTCAAGTAAAAAAGTTTGTCTGGGACAATATAGTGTGTCGCTTTGGGCTTCCGGGAGAGATAGTTTCGGACAACGGTAAGCAATTCAGCGACAACCCGTTCAAAGATTGGTGTGAGAAGTTAAATATCACACAGCGCTTCGCCTCGGTGAAGCATCCGCAGTCCAATGGGCTTGTGGAAAGAGCGAATAGAAGCCTAGGAGAAGGAATTAAAGCTCGCCTGGGCGAAGGAAACAAAAATTGGATAGAGGAAATCCCTCATGTCCTTTGGGCTCACCGTACAATGATCAAGTCAAGCAATGGGGACACTCCCTTCTCTCTGACTTACGGCACGGAAGCCGTCATACCCGCGGAAATCGGAATGCCAACATACAGAACCGCGGCAGTGGATATAGTGCGTAATGATGATGAAATCAGGCTAAATTTGGACCTGGTAGAAGAAAGACGTGAACAAGCAGCAATCTGTGAAGCTAAAGCAAAGTCAAAAATGATGAGGTATTACAATGCAAGGGTTCGCGGTGTTACTTTCAACCCCCGGGGACTATGTTTACCGTAGTAATGAGGCAAGTCACGCCATGGACGGAGGGAAGCTCGGACCAAAATGGGAAGGACCTTACGAGGTTACGGAAGTACTAGGCGGTGGAGCATACAAACTAAGGTCTATGGACGGAGCGGTCCTTCCGCGGACGTGGAACATCGCCAACCTCAAGAAGTGTTATCTTTGAGCCACGGCTCACGCATGGATTGGGTTCGTGACTAGGATCTTTAATAAAATAATCCATGTATTTTTTTCCTTTCTATTTTTCCTAGGATATGAATAAAACTCCGCTGGGTCTAGCTAACCCCGCCTCTTTTTTATAAAAACATTGGTTTAAAGTAAATCTTGTTTTATTTGTCATTCATATTATTGTTATTACATATTTGCAAACACAATATTGTGGTTATCTCTGGATATTCATAGGATAAGTACCCTTATAAATTGCTTGCCACATAAGAGGGTTGCAACCCCTGCGGCCACGGATTCCGTTTTCCCTAATTTACATGTGCCTAAGACGTTAGACGCACAAGAAAAGACTCCCATGGAGCACATAAGCCACTATACGTGCAATCAAAAAAATATACATATAAAGTGTTGGTAAATGACAACTGATGTTAATCACGGACATCCGTGTACATGTTACATATAAAAACAGAAAACATAATTGTCTAAAGCACCACAGGCGGTGCTATGGCAAATCTAAAGTAAACAAAGCTGGTAAGGATTTAGACCTAAGAAGCCGTGGAGATTCCTTGTCTTCGGTCTGAGTAGCAGCATCCGCTAGCAAGATTTGCAAGCCTTGAGGAGCTACGGTGGGTACTGAAACCGGAATGCCATCAGACCTAGCATGGTGGGCTGAGCCAACCCCATGGGTACGGCAAACCACCCTGCTTCTCTTCTTCTTCTCGGCACGGCTTATGTTTGCCGCGATGGCGTCTCCCAGGAGAATTTCATCTTTACAAGCCCAAGGGTTCCTGGGGTTACGTACCTCCGGATACACGGGAATCTTGAGCTGGGAAGAGCTTGGGCGGAGGTCGCGGATAGACTGAGGAGCATCCTCACCAGTATCGCTTTCTAAATATAAGGAGGCCATGATGACGTCCAGAGGCGCATCCTTCAATTGCTCCAACTCGTCGATTAAAGGATAGCTCAAGTCTTTCAAATTATGGAGGGCAGCGACGTATTTATTGTCGGCCTCAGGATCATACGCCTCCATGGCTGTCAACTCCAAACCAGCTTTCCCATGCTCCACGCCATATTTCAACCCTTCACTCATACCCTTGGCTATCCCCGCGGACACAACATTGGCAAAAGCTTGCCTTAATTCCGTGGACTCGGCACATTTCATGACAGCTAGACGCAATCCGTGCCCAATTACCCACCGACGACCGGCAATTGCTGTCAACATATGCGGGTACAGCTCCTCATCAAAATCAATGCTCAGTGCGTCCAACCGTGCATCCATTTCCGCCCACCGAGCATTCACCCGCTCATCCTCACGCTTCTTGAACTCCTCAAACGTAGCCATGATCCTTTTTTCTCCCATTACTTGAGCTTGTGGCACGGATACTTGCTGGGATAATTGGGCATTACCAACCTCAAGGCCAGAAAAGCGCATTCGAAGATCCTCTAGTTCCTTAGTCACTTCCGAGTTCTTGACTTCAGTGGCTTTTTTCATATTGATCTCAGCTTCCAGTTGAGCCTCTAAATCTTTTATATGTTTCTCCCTGGTCGCTATCCTTTGGTCACGACGTGCTACCTGGGCCACAGATTTATTCAAAAGTTTCGCCTCCTGCTCGAATCTCAACCTCAGCTGGCCAGGTTTATGTTTTATTGACTCAAAAATTCATCATTGGGTAAGTGGCGCAGCTCCGAGAAATACCCCGGTGGCGCTATGTGATCCACCACATCCTGGCAGGCCTCGGGGGTATCTAGGCGGCAGCTATTTGGCACGCCCCACCCCGGTTGGTAGATGCTTCCTGGGGACCCAGTTATAGGAGGAGAGGGTGTAGATCTCTCGGAGTCTTGGTCTCCCGCGATTCCTTTCTCCTTGGAAGACCTGCACCCACGGAACGATGAAATTAGGTTGACAGCATCTGTACTTGAAAATAATAAATGTCAAAAATGCAACCACTAAGGATCAGGGTGAAAGTTACTTACTGTGTGACATCTTGCTGGGACCGCGGTTTAGCATACGAAAGCGGATTCGGGTCGTTGACAGTTTGCGTCGCGATGGGAGGCTCCTGTGTCTTTTGAGCATGGATGGCAAGCCCTGTGTCTACACTCATCCCCGCCAGCGATTTTCCCCCGCGGGCGCTGTGCTCAGCACGGGCGACATCATGGTCTTTCCTTAATACCTTGGCTGGGGCTTTGGGCCCTTCCTCACCCGCATCTCTCTGTCGGCGTCTTTTCCTAATGGTCGGTCCTATGGAAATCGTTTCTTGCGCTAGATTGGGTTCCACAATAGCTTCCGTAGCCCCTGCATTATCTGTCACGGGGATCTCTTGTTCCGCCGCGACCGAACCATAAACCCCAGTGTCAATACCCTGTGTTACTGGCGGGGGGGGGGGATCTTCATTTGAAAAGTCCAGCGGGGACCTCTCTACGGTGGAGGGTGTACCCGAAGATGTGGAGAGCTCAGCCACATCCACCATTTGGATCACACGGCTCGCGGTGGCTGTCATCAGTGGCACCTCATGAGCAGCTCGTTGGCGGGTCCCGGTCTTGACCTTGGTAGGGTTCGGAGCTTTGATAAGATTGAACAAATCCATTTCTGCAAAACATACAGGTAACTGTTAGCGTATATGGACGTTTATATATGTGGGAGACAAGCAAAAATAATTCAACACCCACCCTGGTCGTTGTCATTTAGAAATGTGGGGTACTCGTCGTCGTGTAAGAAGAAATTCCGGCTTAACCCCACTAGACATAAAAGCTCCTCCGGTTGTTTTTGGAATGGGGTACGGTGTGTGTCAAGTGTCGCCACATCCACCACGGAGTAAGTATTGGCCTGTGGCTTGTTATCTTTTGTAGCAGCCGTGCGCCAGGCTACAACGGTGGGGAACACTTTTTCGTCCACCCAGAAAAAGCGTCTGTTCCAATTTTTTAAGGAATTGAGTGGTTTCGTATAGCATTGTGGGGTATTTTTTCCTGGTCTCTTGCTAAAAGACATTCACCCCGAATTGTACAACGGCACGTAGAAGACACGGAATAGGTTCACGGTGGGGATTATATTTAGTACACGGCAGTTAATCTCGAAATGGCTAACTTTCGCTGCACCTATCACCGATCGTTGCGAAAGGTGAATTTGGTAGTATCTGAGGATGTCGAAGAGGAATTACGAGATGGGGATGCGAAAGTTTGCAAACTCAAATTTTTTTGTGTAAACGCCTATCTTGCCCTCTAGGAAATCAACGATGTGATCCCCGGGACCAGGCAGCTCGGGGTGCAAGTTTTCCGGTATGAAGTATTCTGATGAAAACTCTAAAAGATAATCTTGAGATATGGTTGACACAGCGTCCTCGAGTTGTATGGTGTCCCTACCCATTTTTCCCTAGTTTGCTATAAAGGCGTGGGTACTAACCTGTGATAACCTGTGATAACGAGAATCCGAGGATTTAAGAGCTCGTGCGGCTGTGTGTGCGAAAATGGCGAAATTATTCGATAACTGTGGAAGGTTCAACAGTGATTGCTTGACCTATTTATACTGCAGCCTCAATATTCGTGCCTATTTGGATGATTGACGCGTGTCACCTACTTTTTTTTGAAAGGTTGGGATTTGGGGAAGTTCAAACAACTCTGGGCCCACACGTCCCATCCTTTGTCAGTTATCCACGTTTTCCGATAGTGTCCTACTTTTTGGCGGGCGGTCCGTGTGACGGTTATGGTAAGGCGTGTTCTGTTCACCTTTAGTCTAGTAGCCACGACCTCTTGGCCACGGCCACGCCTACTAGACTGGGGGGACATGATGACGTATAGTACGGACCGGGCACGGCCCCATACTTTGTGGGCTTAACCTATGTCACGGTCACGGGTCGCGGACCCGATAATGTGTCACGGTAGCGGTTATGGACACCTGTCCGGAACGCGGCTTTCATGGCACGGTCTCCAACGGTTGTATTCTGCATGCAACTGATTTATGCGCTATTTCAGGGACGGATAACCCTAAATTAAGTAGGGGATATATTCTGTTAGTTTAAATAGGTCAAGATAATGTCAAATCCCGGTTTTGGCGGATAAGGTTTAGGCCGAATTATGGGGAAACCCTAATGAGCAAGGGGCCTATAAATGGATCGACAATCGTCACCAGTGAGATATAACCAAAAAACTCTACTCATACTTAATTACTCTCCAAAATATATATACTTACTCTCACGCCGGAGGCTAATCGTGGGATCCGCTCCCACGATAAGGTTAACGCGTGTTCTTTATTCCTTGTGTAGGAGTCCTCAACGAAATTCACTTGGTGCAAGAAGAAGGTTCCTTAGCCCGAATAACTACCTATTCGGGCCAAATCAGATCCAGCCTAACTTTTGCATCAACAGAGTGTGTGATAAACATCGAATGCAACACTTTCATGCGATGTGTTTTAGAGGATTGCACTCCATTAGCCAATTTAAATATAACCCAAATCAATTAACGTAGTCGGTAACAAACATTTGCTCGTAGGCATTATTCAGGCACAGAAAGTACATTTGAATTGGGAGAAGAAAATGAGTCACATAAATTATACATTAAACCAAGGCTGTCAATATCGCGATCTCACCTGAGATCGTTTTTGTCTTTGCAAAATCGAGATCGTAAAATCCTACCAATTTGTCATGTTTTCTAAAATAAGGATAAACGAGTCAATCTGTTTTCATTTCTACACTGCTTCAAAGACAAATTCATATAATATCATTTTAAATATGTCAAAGATCAAATTTGAAATACCAAAGTAAAAGTAAAACACAAATTTTCAGATTATTTTGATTTTGGCTTATATTTCATAGACTTCAATTTTGCCGCTTATTTTGAGACTTGTGGGCTTATATAAGTTTATTACGATATGATCAACCAATATAAACCCATAAGTCTCAAAATAAGCTAGAAAATTTGGGCTTATGAGATATAAGCCGAAATCAAATATTTCATAAGCACGCATATAGGCAGAACCAAACACCCCTAGGTATAGACAATAATCAGGTCTAGAAAATGAAACGTCAATAGTTACTTATTAGAAATTAGTAAATCTCGTTTGTTTTTTTCCTAAGCAAGGGAGATGGACTCAAAAGATAGAAAAAAAATAGAAATATGTGAACTCGGATCGCGTGACGATCTTACGAGTTTACGTACGATCCCACGATCAGCAAACACGTAAGATCGTATGATCTTACAAATTTACTCGCGATTTTTACAGCCTTGCATTAAACAAACAAAACAAATCTCGAGCAGTAATGACAAAACAAGAAGTAAAATATCCGTACGATTTGATGTAGAAAATGATATCAACCACACCCCTTATTATTATTATGACTTACTAAGTTACTATTATTATGAAATTCTCTATAACGGGATGCAACCAAATATACAATAGAAAGAATAGATTGCCTCCTTCTAAAGGATGCAATATCTCACTACATCAACACTCAAAATACTTAAGAAATTTCGCAGAGAAAATTGAGAGAAACTTGATCAAACAGAGAGGAGAAAACTGAGAATTCATCAAAAAAGAGGCGTAAAAAAGTGTTATGAAACCCTAACATATCCTTTTCGTTATATAGCTAGAAATGTATCATCGAGGTTGTCACACCCCGTTGCGGCGGAGTTTTTTTTTCTTCATAAGATTTAGAGCAAATACCAAGACCGATAAGTATTTAGAATATGCAAGAGTTATTTATACCAAGACAATATGTGTGTATATATTTGCTATTCATAAGATGACTTTTTGGGTGGATAATCTTGTCTCTCGGACTTTGACGCAGCAGCATGTCGTCTCTCGTTCTAGTATTGAAGCCGGATATACTCGTGTAGGCAATGTTTTTGTTGAGTCATCATCTACACAACCTCCTTTAGTTGTGTTGTCTCCTTTTTTCATGGCTACTGGCTACACAATCTCCTTTAGTCGTGTCTAACTGTTGTCTATTGTGATTATATCTGCTTGTTTAGCTTCTAATCCTGCACAATACCAAAGAAACGAACATAGATAGATAGATCAACACTTTGTGAGGGAACGTGTTGCTTTTGGACATGTATACAGGTATTGTTAGCTTCCGTCAACGCTTTATTGAGTTAAGCAACTTTACTATGACTTGTAGTCACTCTACCGATAGGAAAAAGTCTTTTTAATGACTTGTTTGAGAAAAGATCTAAGTCATCATCTACTTCTCGCCTCCTCGACCTCCCATTAGAGACGACCTTCTTCTTTCGACAACCTATACCATAAGCTTTAGTTTCCAACCTAAGAAAACCAACTCGAGCCACACTACAATGACGATAATTTAAAGATCAAACAGGGTTTTGGGAACGCAGGTTTTTTGGCATTAAAATGGTAGTTGTGGGTGGGCGACAAGTGATCAAAACATAAGGTGAGATGATCAAGCATAAATAGGGTCACCAAAATGTTTACTCATCAATACAAGAGCTAAGAAAATATATTTCTTACAAAAGAAAAAAGCTCATCGAACGATCACCAAAATGATGCTTTAACAAGTGTACTGTTGATCTCCCTTTAGGCGGTGCTTGTGTATAGTTTTGAAACATTAGAACTATGAAGAAAGGAAAAGATAAAGCACAACAAAATTCCTCTCTGCAACAAACGTATGGAACTAAATTTACACAGAAGTTTGGATAGATACTCATAGCTCGTTCTTGTGACTAGTAGAAGAGTACTGTACAGCAACATCTTTTAGTATCTGAATTACACCCTTCAAATCACTGCTACCCAGTTCAAGGCAGTCTTGTAACAACCCACCATCCACAATTTCTGTTCGTAGAATCTCAACTGCATCTTTCAATGGACCCTGCATTAGCATCATGGAAATTTTGAGAAACCAGACCAAATGATTGTTTTTAAAATACATTACGAAGTTCACATACTGAATACTTTAAATAGTTTTGCTTTTTTGTCTTCAGCAATCTAGCAAAACTTAGTTACAGCTGCGTACTATATAAATTCTGCAATTGCCATCTTCTTTGTACAGGTATTTAAAGGCTTGCGTTAATGGATAAAATACCTTCGGTTGGCCATTTAAATCACCTGAACCAAACATCAGTTGTGCCAATGACATTTAACTTTCTGATCCGAAAATATATACTTCGTTAAGTTTTATACCACACAGGACTACCCAGAGACACACAAACGCAGAGATACATACATATGTATATACAAAATGTTGAAGACTGGAATCCAAAATCAGATTCAAGTATTATAACTTATAGCGGGATAGGATACGCAAAACATACTAACTACTTTCATCAATACATGTCACGTGATTCCTAATACATGTTACCCTCGTCTCCACTACCAAATTTCGTTAGAAATCTAAATTTTTTAAAACCATTCAATACCATGTCCAATATCACATCCAAACAGCTCACGGGGTGGGGTGTTTAGGCTTGTTTAAGGAAGCGATAAAAAAGTGAGATAACAACCTTACAACTTTCAACGAGTGTTTTAATATGCGCACTTTGACGGCGTATCAAACAAAGAAGAACAGTGGCATGTGGCATACTATGGGGTATTAATAAAAAAATTGTCAACTACACATTTGGAAATTTCATTGCAATATTCAGTAATGAAAAGATAGTTACCGAGCGAGTAAAAACTTTGAGCAAGCGATTAAACAGCGACTTAACCAGCTTGAGCAAATTCGCATAATTGCTAGCAACCCACTGTACCTTTTGAACCTCCGATCCCAACTGAGTCAACTCAGTCAAACTTGAGAGCAGCTGATTAATATCAGAGACAACACCAAACATATCAAATCCAACAGCAGCATCTCTCCAAGCATAGTTTGTAACATAGTCCCAACCAACAGACCATATAAGTTTATAAAAACCAAACCCAGAAGTGTGTTTTAATATTGTCTGCAATGGATTTGGCTCGAATGGATCCGGAGATGTCGCCGCGTGAGGCACGTAGGTTGGAGACGCGAGTGAGGAGAGAGTGGGAGAGTGAGAAGAGTGACTGGAAGGTGGTGGGTGTCGGAATTGAGAGAGGGGAAGTGGGTGTCGTCAGTAGGAACAGGAAGAGGAGGATTACCGGAGAGGTTCCGATTGCCATGGGGTGGCTGTGTTTGGGCCCACTATATCTCGCTGTCCTGTTTTTATAATTAAAAGGCGGTTACATTGTTTCAAACAAAATAAACATGGGAAATAGATTTTTTTTTTAAAAGGTCGGGTTAGTACAAATATCGTTAGTGTAGTTAGTGGGAGCTCATTCTCATTTGTTTACAGGAGGAAACCATCATAAAAAGACTCGAACTTAAGACCTCTCATATGGAGAAGAGCCCCCTGACAAACTCTGCTAGACAGACGTTGACTCAAATTGGGTATCAACTTGTATCTAGGCGTATCTCCTCTTTTTTCGGATTGTCAAAAAAACGTTCGTGCAAAATTTGACGCCAAAAATTTGTATAACGGAATGGGCATGTAAGATGCGGTATGTGCTTTGTCTACGTTCGACAACACTACACTTCTCCATTAGCGCTGTCAAGCACCTCAATTAGCGCTATCATGTACCGTGAAACCTTATGCATGGGGTTTTGTTATCAAAAAAAGATACTCTAAGGATAGGATCAAAACATGTTAAGTCATTGTCACACATTAGTTTCTGTTGCTACTACTACAGTTCGGGGTTCCTCAAGCTATAAATCATTAAATTGCGTGTGTCGTCCCTCTAACATATATCGACGACATGTAGCCGCTACAAACCTCTTCTCCGTAAATCGGTCGTTATTAGTTATAGCAACGACACTTTTAGCTTTTAGCAGAAAAGTTAAGGTAACACCCAATACCATGTTACACGTATTATTGATCTCAATACCGTCTTCCATGCTGTATGGGGGAGGTTGAGATGTAGACAGCCATACCCCTACCTAAGGTAGAGAGGCTGCTTCCGGTTCTACCAAAGGTAGAAAAGGACTTCCGGCCATGCAAGGAATGAGGATCGAACCCTTGACCTCTGTCTCCAAAGACAAAGGTGATAACCACTTGATCCAACCTTGCTATGATACTGTGCATATTGACTAGATTTTTTGGCTTCAACCTTTTGATACAACTTATACCGAAAGACACATCGTGTCTATAAGTGAGCTTGACTTTTTGAATTATAGACCTTGACATTGTGACTTATTGACTATTTGATAGTAGTTGACTTGTTGACTTTGAGCTCTAACAACTACCTATAGCGACGCCATGTGGTCGCTATACATGTCGTTGAATTGTTGACTTAATCTATAGAGATGATGAAGTGCAAATTGGTAACGATTTTAGGAGTCAGTTGCCTTACTATTTCGTGCATTTATGTCACTACCATTTTATACATTTATTAAGCAAACGGTGGCGTTTAAGGTCATAACGGCGTAGTATAGGCGTTGCCAAAACGACATCGTTTAAGGGTTGCCTTGGAATGTTTATGTCTTGCGTTGGATTAAATGACAATGTTTAAGGATTAAATGCCGTTCTTTAAGGGTTGCCTTAGAGTGTTTGTGTCTTACGTTGGGTTCAATGACGATGTTTAAGGGTTAAACGACACCGTTTAGTGGTGTGATGTGTTTAATACCTAGTCTTAAATTTATATTATCTTACTTAACCAATAGACTAACACTAACCAATAGTGTACCCGGTCAGTTATAACTAGGGCTGTAAACGAACCGGACAAACACGAACGAGGCCTTGTTCATGTACGTTCATTTAATTTTAACCGGACAAATAAACGAACACGAACGCTTAAACGGACGAATCTTCTTGTTCATGTTCGTTTATTAAGAAAATGAGTTGTTCATGTTCGTTTATATTTGTTCATTAAGAAACTAAATGAACCTTAAACGAACATAAACGATCGAACATAAATAAACGTAGAAAAAACATTAAATTTATCAAATTATGCTTTATTATTTTGCTTTATAAGTGTTGTTTTGTTAGCACATACCAGTTTTAAAAGTATACAATTAAAAGATATGATATACGGACATAAACAAATAAATGAACATAAACGAACACATAATCGGACGTTCACAAACATAAATGAACGGACGTGACCTTTGTTCATGTTCGTTCATTTAACTAAACGAACGTAAAATAATGTTCATGTTTGTTCAATTAATAAATAAACGAACATAAACGAACTTTTTACTGAACGGTTCATGAAATGTTCACTGAACGTTTAGTTCATTTACAACCCTAATTATAACTAGGTAATGGTAAGCATGGGTTGCTCGCAAGGATTAGGTGAACTAAAGCTAAACCTAACAGAATTCTATAGCTTTTAAAAGGGGTATCAATCTGAGAGATTGGCACGATTTGTTTGATTAAACTACTAATTAACTAATAAAGTAAGTAAATTACGAGGAAAATCAGATAAGGAAGAAAGTGCTAGCCAAGTTCAACATACCACATCTAATTGATCTGTCTACAAGTGCAATGATCTAATGAGCTTACATTGGTGAATTCTAATGTAGATTTAGTGAGATGGTCACATATACCTAGCCATATAAATATCGACCCCTAACCATCGAGTAACTTAAGGAGTTAACAATCTCAATCACGCATTAAGTATGTTAACTAATCTATACGATTTATCTACGGTAGCTATTGGTCATAATGAAACCTACTCTCGCAATGTTCGTCTATGAGAGAGCACTATGACAATTTTAGTGATTTAGTTATTATTCGTCTAACATGGGGTTTGGTCCACCTCTAGTCTTGATAGTTAATCTAGCAACGGCCCTTAGTTCTCTCATGCTACTATCCTAATACCCTGATAAAGATCATAAATCACAGATTGTCAATCTAGCAATACACGTCAAATAATAAACAAGTAAACGAACATTTATTTGAGCGATAAACATATAAACTATCCAACATAAATTCATTAAATCGAAGTAAACATACTCAAATAAACATAGTATTCATAAACAAGGCTAACACCTAATGGTGTTAGCCCCTAATCTCTCATAAAACATAGTCAAAGTATAAGCAAATGATGAAAATAAAGAATTCATAGTCGAATCGATATGAAAAACGGATGATACACAATGTTATGATGATATGAGATGTCCTTCATGGATGAAATGTCCTTTATTGATGGTATTTTGCTAAGAAAATCGTCCCAAGGTCGTTTGGGAATGACCTCGTGTAAGCCCTTAGTCGTTTAAGGGCATATATTTATAATCTGTTGAGATTGGACCCGATACGGCGTATCCCCTTACTTGGATACGTTGTATCCATTCACAAGAGTGACCTCTACGTAATACGATACATAAAAATTCAAATTCTAACTTCTGACCTTGATATGACGTATTCATTATTCTGTATATAGCGTATACATCTTGATACGTAACTTAGTGAAAACTAAGACCTGGTACGGATAGTGTGTATCCGTAAAATAGGATACAGTGTATCTCCCCCAACCTTGATATGACATATCCATGCTCTGGTTGTGGATCTTCATTTTCCCTTTTTGTGCCTTCTGAATCGACTAAATCAGAGTTTAAACGAAGGAGTTATGACCAAAATACTCAAACAACTTCAATGCTCATCATGTAAGCTTGAGTTCTTCTTTTGGCTTTGTTTCTTTACTTGCGATCCTATACGGCGTATCTTCAATTGCATGGACACACCGTATCCTTCATCTGATACGATATCTTATTTGTTTTGCTCTGTATTTTCCGTTTCTTTTCCACTTTTGCTCTGTATTTATTATATGAGCGATTAAGCAACAAATCTTAGATAAAAATATATTAAATGAGCAATATATATGGGATAAATGATACATAAAATATGTACTTATTTGATCATATAGAATATCCCCTACTTGACTTCTACTTGTCCTCAAGTAGATTCTTGATTTCTATTTATAAAAACATCTCCTAAACAAAGTCCATAAAATAATTTAGATAATTTACTCAATAAAAAGCATGCACAGCCAAACACCTCTCAAATTAGGAAATAAAAACACTCAAATCACTCGACTAATCTGTGTGGTAGCATTTAGTGTATCGCTCAATTGCTCAAGCGCGACGAATAATTAGTCATAAGCTTGACAAGTATACACATCTCCCCCACTAGAGTCTAGATGCATCTAATCTACAAGGTAAATGAGTTTTTAACGTAAGGCTTACGAGTTTAATGGGTAGGAATAAGACATGGGATAACATTTATAAATGGTTAAAAATAAAAAGAACAAACAAATATGTTAACACAAATAATCGTGTAAAAACGTTATTTCTATTTTACGATCTTCTAAGTTTTATTGACAAAAAGTATTAAATCATATTACGTAGACTTTAATATAAATAAGTTTTAAACGTAAAGTTTTAATCGTCATCACAATCACTAAAGGTATGAATGATGATTGTTTAAACACTTTAAGTCATGATCAATGCAAACATTTTTCATTCACAAAAGTATACCAAAATGTATACTTACATTTTTAAGCAAGTATATAATTGTTAACTTGCACATTTTATTTTTCTAATTAATATAACAAAGTTACTTACACATTTTTGTAAGTAACCAAATGAGAATTACTTACACATTTCATCTATGCAAGTTAATCAAATGTACTTGCACTATACATATTTTTAACATAAGACACTTACCTTTTTAAGTATACACATATACTTTCTTTTTAAACACATTTTGATAAAAGATAAATGCATAGTGATTTTTACCTAATGGGTGACATCACAATATCTTTTTTCAAATCTAGAAAACCTGACATTTAAAGATATGAAAAGATTTTCTAAGATGGTGGTTGCTCGATGGGGTACTTTGTGTTCTTTAAAGTGGTTCTTTCCTATTGGTGTTATTGGTTATGTAATTAACTAGTTGTCGCTATGTGGCATGTCACATGCGTTTTAGAGGTTGTTCAAGCATTGGTTGAGGTTAATGTGGTACTTTAGCCACATTCCATTGTACTGAACTTTTTGTTGTGATATATATATTTTACCGGGGTAATCCCCTTTACCCAAAAAAAAAAGATTTTCTAAGATTTCTTGAGTGAGAATCTTTCCAAATCTAGCTGTCTTGTCAGACCCATGAATCCCTTCGTGGTGAAGGACGGATCCCTTTCAAAAGGATATGTGGGAACTATGGTGAGTGTTGTCTTGGCCTATAAATAGAAGTGACTTGCCAAACCTTTTACACACTCATTATCATACATTCTTTTCAGCACATTCTCTCATTCTAATGAGTCCTTGATCATTGCTTAGTGTACATACTTTCATCTTAGTGATTCTTCACTAACCCGAGTCTTTCGAGTGAAGCAACACATATCATTCAAGACATCGAAGCCTCAAGATCATTGACGCTTTTCTTCACACATACTTAGATCTATAATATCTTTGTATATTCAGTTGCATACGCATTTGTATCATATACCATTGTACAGTGAAAGACATTTGAGATCTAGCTTGGTTCTACCACAAACTAGAACTCGGTATTTAGCTTTGTACCAGAAAATCTGTGAGCGACGTTAGGTTGGTTTTACCTCAAACTAGAACTCGGTATTTAGCTTTGTATCAAAAAAACTGTAAGCAACGTTTTGAAGGTTTCTCCACCAGTGATGGAGCTTGTTGACATAGTGCATTGAAATACTCGAGTTGGGTACTTGGGGAGTGGAGTAGGGTAAGAAAAGGAGTTCTCATAACCGAACTACTATAAATACTTAATCTTCTATATGAACAAGATCTCACATATAAGTTTCATAAATAAATTTTAAAAACGGTAAATTGCATGTTTGGTCCTTATGGTTTAGCCAAATTGCATGTTTGGTCCGCGTGGTATCGAAATTGCAAAAACCGTCCTTGTGGTTTAGCCAAATTGCATGTTTGGTCCGCGAGGTATCCAAATTGCATGTTTGGTCCGCATCAAGAGCTATGTTACACAAAATTTTAAAATAAATACAAGAGTAAATTGCAAAAATCGTCCTTATGGTTTAGCCAAATTGCATGTTTGGTCCGCGTGGTATCGAAATTGCAAAAACTGTCCTTGTGGGAAACCTTGGGTTTCACTTTTAGTCCTTTTGTCGAACTGAAATGACTAGAATAACCTTGTCAAAAATAACGAAGACAAGGGTATTTTAGTCATTTCAGATCGACAAAGGACTAAAAGTAGAACCCAAGGTTTCCCACAAGGACGATTTTTGCAATTTCGATACCACGCGGACCAAACGTGCAATTTGGCCAAACCACAAGGACGATTTTTGCAATTCTCTCTAAAATGTATTTTAAAACCTAGATCGATCCATGAATTCTAAAAACTACAAAGAAGGGCAATCTATTCAATGACCACCTCTTTTTGAATCTAACGGAATTATATATTGGAAAAACCGTTTTGAAACTTATGTGAAATCTAAGGATATAGATCTTTGGTATATTATTTTTGATGGTGCTATGTACCTATAGGAAGAAATGTCACTATGGGTCGAGATGAGGTCTTGCTATGTAATAGGCAAGAAGACGAGCACAAGAAAACGATTGACAAAAATAATGAGGCTAAAATGATGCTTTATAATGTTGTACCTAAGAAATAATATAAAAGAATTTTTATGTGTAAAGCCGCACAAGAAATCTGGCAAACATTAATCATCACACATCAAGGAAACTCTCAAGTCAAGGATAACAAAATTGACTTACTTGTTCAACAATATGAACAATTTGCTATCCTTGAAGACGAGTCAATTGATAGTGGTTTTGCTCGTTTTAGTACCATTATTACTTCTCTAAAAGCCTTTGACAATCCTTTTTAGCAATAATTATGTTAGGAAATTCCTTCGCACTCTACACCCGAAATGGAGACCAAAGGTGACTGCGATTGAAGAGTCAAAAGATTTGTCAAGTCTACCTCTCAAAGAACTTATTTGTAACCTCAAAATTTACGATTTGGTCATAGAAAAAGACTTTGAGATCATTAAAGGTAAGAAACACAAGTATAAGTCTATTGCTCTTAAGGCAAAGATGGAGTCAAGTGGTGATGAAACTTCCACCTCGGGAAGTGATGATGAAACTTCCACCTTGGGAAGTTAAGATGAAGAGTATGTCATGGTCGTGAGTGTAACACCCCCTTATTTGACATATAGTAGCGGAAGCTAATTTGGGGTATTACTTCATGAATCAACAGTCATAATCATAGAAAACGACTCAAAAGAGACGTTTTGAAAAATTTAGTTATCATTCAATAATATCAGAGTTTTACAAAACAGAGGTCCCAAAATACATTGAAAATATAAAGTTGAATGATAACAGGTTTGGACGTCCTCAAGTCCAATGCCACTCCGTGCCATAGATTGCTCAATTACCTGAGATAAACATGCTAAAAGGGTCAACACAACGGTTGAGTGAAATTCACAGTGTTTGTAATGTAATAGTTGAATACAAGTCATCATAAGTGGTAATAATTGCAACGAATACAATTATCATGGAAAACAATATTATTGCCCTAAGCTCATGCAATCAAACATTAACATCCGAAGTCAATTTAACGACTTGAAGGAACAACTGTCCTTAAGGAAAGGTAACTTGCCAAAGTTATCATTTGCTCTCAAATATAGTGCGTTTGGTTACCCCATGTACGGGTACACCAACGGGAGTCGTCACCCCCAATAGATCTATCCACAATATTCACGTTCACTCGCAAGTGACTAATGGTTCATGATTAAGAAATATTGGCAGTGAAGGCAAACTTAGGCAATAATATATTAGGATAGCATACAGTTGGAAAATACTTGTATTCATGGTTTATAGCATGTATCTCCCCACAGAGTTTAGAAAACATGTAAATGTGGGACTATGAACTCACCTTAATTCAGGGAAATCTGATTGATGTCAAAAGTGACTCAGATGATATTAAACGGCTTTGTCACGCAACATGAGGTAACATGTCAAGTCTTAGATCGATTGTTGATATTACAAACTTTATTTCATAAAGTTTAATGGTTTTTGGTTTGATAACTTGTGAAAATATAGTATCACTGTTCGGGCTATCATAATCCAGAGGTCATGTAGTAAACGTTTGAGGAGCTAGGACACTTTAAATCGTAAATCCAGCAACTCGTCAAAACGTATACCCAAATGAAACCCCTCACATGAAATTCCTTAGTAATGTGGCACGTTATAGATTAAATGATAAGATTTTATTATTTTAAGTTTCTTCAAAAGCTAGAGGATGATAAATTATGTTAAATATATAACTTAATTATTTTATAGTGTTTCGATCGATGAATGATAACGACAAATGTTCGTTTTAATAAAACGAGTCTTATAAAATTAAATATATTTTTATAAATTTTATAAAATAATACATATTATACTTTTTGAGAATGCAGAATGACAATATAAACTCTTGTTTATAATATTATCACAAAGTTAATCCTTTTAATATAACTTTTAAAATCTTTAAACCTTTAACTTTCAAGTGTGACAAAACAAACCCCTGAAGTTTAACTTTAGGATAATTACATTTTTGGCCCAAAAGTTTAATAATTTCAAAAGTTACAATATATACCCCTTTGCATGAAATATTTTTTGTTTTTAGTCCAAATTCCATAATTTTGATAAATTGTGATTTAGAAATTATTTTTGCAGGTTATAGCTTATTACTATAAGCTAAAATAAGTAACTTTTACGAGCTTATAGCTTATAGAAAGAGCTTGTATACATGAAATACCAAAATGGGTACGTTTGGTTTAGGAAAACCAAACTGTATGGTTTTGGTGGTTCAAGGCTTGAAGAAAGGACTTACACATAATCTAATAAAGCTAATGAAAGATGTAAAACGAAGCAAGAGCTTATAGAACAAGTGGAATGACTTACAAATTGAAAACGGGTCGAAATTAGGGTTTTGTGTTAGGAAATGGGTTTCAAGGCTTCTTCTTCTTGGTTCTTGCTTCGCAGGCCCTTTGGACTTTCTTCTCCGTCTGCTAGGGGCTTGGATTTACTTAGATTAAGGTGGAAAATTGATGAAATGGGTCGAACACTTTAAGTTATGAATCAAAGACTTCTTTCTTCTTAAATCTTGGCTTCTACTTAGCTTAAACCTTCTTTCTTCTCTTCTATGGCATGGCTAGAATATGATTTTAAGGTAGTATGAAGTTTTGATGGTGAATTGAAAGTGTATGTATGTATGCGTGTATATATAGTGTAAAGAAAAGAGTATTGCCCAAGTTTACTTGGAGTGGTGACCAAGTTAAGTGGAGTGGTGGCCAAGGTGCTGTAGAGTAGTGACCAAGTAATAGCTAGGGTGCAAGGAGGTGATTCATGGAGCTACTTGAGGTGCTTGAGGTGCTTGGTTTTTAGGTTAGAACTAGTTTTAGGTGTTTAGGGTTTTCGTCTAGGTTTAGGTTAGAATTAGGGTTTTGTTTAGGGTTTAGGGTTAAGATTAGGGTTTTAGAATGATTTAGGGTTTAGTTTCTTGGTTTAGAAGTTGTGCTTTAAGTGTTGTAACTTGTGTTAAAGTGGTGGTAAGAAATAAACATGATTTAGGAGGGAAAATGACCTAGTTTGAATTCTATGCATGTTTAACTTGTACATTGGGCTTTAGAAGGTTGTACTAGGGTTTAGGAGGGAAAAGACATTCAAAAATAACTTGTACACTTGCTTTAGACATTTGTACACTTGTTTCAACATGAAATTAGGGTTTTTGGAATAAATGTGAACGTATCTTGTTTGTTTTGAAATAATGTTGTAAATGGTACGTTAAATTGATAATGTACTTGGTAAAATGATATTAGAACATAGACTTGACATATTAGGATGTTTACATGATATAAACATAGTTATAGTTGGCATTGGTTGTTGCGTGAGCTCGTTTAGTTTGCTATGTAAGTTACGTTACATAGTTGAAATGAAATGAAGCAAAAATTTTCCTGTGAAAATGATTCTTATTTATATCATGAGTGTAAATTACATTGGTGAAATTTTATGAGTTGTTATAGTCTTCCCCCTAAAAGAAATCTCGTCCCGAGATTTAGTTGGATGCAGTAGTGGTGTTTGAGAATAGATGGGGATATTTAGCACGGATTTGATCTTCACGTTCCCATGTAAATTCTGGTCATCTCTTAGAGTTCTATCTTACTTTGACTATAGGGATACGACTTTGTTTTAGTTGTTTGACTTCTCGATCCATGATTTCTATGGGTTCTTCCATAAAGTTGAGCTTATCATCAAGCTGAAGTTCTTTCATTGGAATGACAAGGGATTCGTCAGATAGGCATTTCTTTATATTAGAAACGTGGAATGTACTCTGGACATTACTGAGCTCTTCAGGAAGCTCAAGTTTATATACCACTGGGCCGACCCTGTCAAGGATCTTAAATGGTCCAATGTATCAGGGGTTAAGCTTTCCTCGCTTTTCGAATCGGGTGACACCTTTTCGAGGTGACACTTTTAACATAACACGATCTCCAACTTGGAATTCCAAAGGCTTTCGTCTTACATTGGCGTAACTTCTTTGCCGGTTTCTTGCAGCTTGCAAGTGTTGTCGAATTTGTACTATCTTTTTGGTGGTTTCATGGATTATCTCTAGCCCCGTGAGTTGAACATCTCCAACTTCGGCCTAACAGACAGGTGATCTACACTTTCGACCATAAAGTGCCTCGAATGGTGCTGCCTTAATACTGGCATGGTAACTGTTATTGTAGGAAAATTCTACCAGTGGTAAGTGTCTTTCCCATCCTTTTCCAAAATCTATAACACAGGCTTGAAGCATATCTTCCAGTGTTTGGATGGTTCTTTCACTTTGTCCATCGGTTTCGGGATGATATGTCATGCTCATGTCTAATTGAGTACCCAAAGCATTCTGCAATGATTGCCAGAATCTGGATGTGAAATGACTGTCACGATCCGATATGATGGATATCGGCACTCCATGCCATGAGACTATTTCTTTGATATACAACCTTGTAAGGGTTTCCATACTATCTGTCTCTCGGGTAGGGATGAAATGTGCAGATTTGGTAAGGCGATCTACAATGACCTAGATTGTGTCATGTCCGCTTGATGTTTTAGGAAGGTTTGTAACGAAGTCCATTGTTATTCTTTCCTATTTCCATGTAGGAATCTCTGGTTGTATTAGTAAACCGGATGGCTTCTGACATTTTGCTTTAACTCTAGAGCATGTCAAACACTTGCCGACATACTCAACGATGATTGCCTTCATGTTAGGCCACTAATAGAGTTTCTTCAGATCCTGATACATCTTGTCAGAACCTGTGTGAATGGAATACTTCGATTTATGGGATTCATGCATGATCAAGTCCCCTAGATTACCAAAAAGTGGTAACCAACTTCGATTCTTGATACATCGGGTTCCATCAAGACATACTTCAAATGCTTTGTCCATTCCTCATAGGTTCTCAGCTTTGATGTTCTCTTCTTTGATCGCCTCAGTTTGGGCTTTGAGGATTTGTGATGGTAATTTTGGGTGAAGGGTCATAACTAATGCTCTAACTCGGAGTGGTTTGATTCATTCCTTCCGGCTTAAGGCATCTGTTACAACATTTGCCTTTCCAGGATGGTAGCGAATCTCACAATCGTAATCTGCGAGCAATTCTAACCAACGGCGTTGTCTCATGTTCAACTATTTCTGATCAAGGATATGCTGAAGACTTTTATGATCAGTGAACACAATACACTTTGTGCCTTACAGATAGTGTCTCCAAATTTTAAGAGCGAACACTACTACTCCTAATTCGAGGTTGTGTGTGGTATAGTTTTCTTCATTAGGCTTAAGTTGTCGGGATGCATATGCAATAACTTTTTCTCTTTGCATTAACACCGCTCCCAGACCTTGATGTGATGCATCACAGTAAATGACAAAGTCATCGTTTCCTTCTAGTAATGCTAAGATTGGAGCTTCACATAGTTTCTGTTTTAGCAATTGGAAAGCTGACTCTTGGTCTTTTCCCCAGATATACTTCTTGTTTTTCTAGGTTAATTCAGTCAAAGACTTTGTAATCTTCGAGAAACCTTTGATAATTCTTCGATAGTAGCCGGCGAGTCCTAAGAATTGGCGTATTTTTGTGAGTGTGGTAGGAGATGCCCAATTCTTAACTGCTTCAATCTTGGCTGGGTCAACGTGAATTCCTTGACTATCAATCACGTGTCCGAGAAATTACACGATACTGATCCAGAAATCACATTTGGAGAACTTGGCATACAATTTCTCTTTTCTGAGTAATTCCATAATTATCCTCAGGTGATTTGCATGTTCTTCTTTATTACGAGAGTAGATGAGAATATCATCTATGAACACTATCACAAATTTATCCAAGTATGGTTTGCACACACGGTTCATGAGGTCCATGAACACAGCAGGCGCGTTAGTTAAACCAAATGGCATTACTTGGAATTCATGGTGTCCGTACCTCGTTCTGAAAGCAGTCTTGGGAATATCTTCATCCCTGAATCTTATATGATGATAGCCTGATCTTAAGTCGATTTTCGAGTAAACACTCAAACCTTGAAGTTGGTCAAATAAATTGTCGATCCTGGGTAATGGGTAACGATTCTTTACGGTAAGTTTATTCAACTCCCGGTAATCGATACACATTCTAAAAGATCCGTCTTTCTTTTTAACAAATAGGACAGGAGCTCCCCAGGGCGAAGTACTTGGTCGGATAAAACCTAGGTCTACTAACTCTTGTAGTTGATCAGATAGTTCCTGCATTTCTGAAGGAGCTAATCTATAAGGTGCTCGGGTTACTGGTGTCGCTCCTGGCATTAAATCTACGACTATAACAACTCACAAAATTTCACCAATGTAATTTACACTCATGATATATATATAAGAATCATTTTCATGGGATTTTTTTTGGAATGAACACTCTAATCAGCATCTGGCTCATTAGGTTTCTCGAGGACTGGTTTACTTCTCAGTGGTTTCATATCACGATTACTTAGATAACTTATCAAAGGATAGTCTGGTGGTGGTGTATGTGAAATCAAGACATTGTGCATACGATTCCACCTAATGGTATTCATGATAAAGGTTCAAGAAAAACCGAATGATAAAAGAACCATAGTAATCCTGGATACTTAAGATATGAGTTATCATAATACAGGATATAATATAAACAACCATGACATACATAAATCGGTATCATGAAACAACGAAGTATAATGGAATCACCACTGTATTAAGTCATAAACAACTTGTCTTACATATTTTACATAGTCAAAATTTGACAAGTGTCATTATTTATGCCACACATCCAGTGGATGGATTCTAAAAGCTATAAATGATAAAGATCTAGTCTAGTAGTCTGATGGTCCTCCCTTGTGGTTCTTGAGTTCACGGATCTTGTCCAGAAGACTCTTCATATCTGATCAGTGGCGAACCTGGATATCCTCGATGATCATTTCTAGAGTAGAAACCCTGACGCGAGTAGCAAGAACTCTTTCTCATCTGTCAGCCCTGTTATTTGTGCTCTCTGAATCCCAGGCAATTTGAGCCGGGCATCATGAAGTTCGGTTTCTAGTTGATCAAAATCTCGCTGTATGATTACTCGACCGTTACCAAGACCTTCTAGAATATATTCTATGTGCTCAATGTGCTCAAGAGGGAGCTCATCTAGGTGATTCAAAATAGTCTCGATCTGTTCCTCATGGCGCTCCAGATGCGTCTTATGAGAACTATCTCTAATCTTAAATACTTGAGGTAGAGCAGATGTAGAGGAGGATGATCGGGAACGGGCTCGTTTCTTAGGTGGTAAAATCTCCTTGGGAAGAAAGAAATCTCGAGAATCAAACATTGATGATAGTGGTAACACTAGAGATGGAGGTAAAACAGTTGGTGGAACAGTAGGAGCTTGTGGTAGTGGAATAGTAATTCATTACTAGTAGCATTACATGCTTGTGTAACCTTCATATATGGATCATCGTGAAAAGGTGAGATGGCTAGTGAGGCCAAAAGATACTTATATAAATCATCTGAAGGATTAGGAGAGGTGTTTCCCGGTGAGGCTGGGGAATAGTCTGGTGAAGCCGAAGTATAGTCGGGAGTAGTTGTAGAGGAAAAAGCATCCTCAACATCGAGATCAGATGGGACGATAATAGGGTAGATATACTTAGGAGTGTTGGAAGACATATTTCTGAAACAACCCAGTGGAAAAATAACATAAGTTATTTATATAATAGTATAATAGTTATGTATCATTTACATACTATTCGGGAATGTAGTGGCATGGAGGACTTTCTTGGATGGAAAAAGTAGTTATAGTTTAGGTTTTAACCTTGTTCTCTATAACCAAGGCTCTTGATACCAATCTGTAACACCCCCTTATTTGACATATAGCAGCGGAAGCTAATTTGGGGTATTACTTCATGAATCAACAGAGTTTTACAAAACAGAGGTCCCAAAATACATTGAAAATATAAAGTTGAATGATAACAGGTTTGGACGTCCTCAAGTCCAATGCCACTCCGTGCCATAGATTGCTCAATTACCTGAGATAAACATGCTAAAAGGGTCAACACAATGGTTGAGTGAAATTCACAGTGTTTGTAATGTAATAGTTGAATACAAGTCATCATAAGTGGTAATAATTGCAACGAATACAATTATCATGAAAAATAGTATTACTGCCCTAAGCTCATGCAACCAAACATTAACATCTGAAGTCAATTTAACGACTTGAAGGAACAACTGTCCTTAAGGAAAGGTAACTTGCCAAAGTTATCCTTTGTTCTCAAATATAGTGCGTTTGGTTACCCCATGTACGGGTACACCAACGGGAGTCGTCACCCCCAATAGATCTATCTACAATATTCACGTTCACTCGCAAGTGACTAATGGTTCATGATTAAGAAATATTGGCAGTGAAGGAAAACTTAGGCAATAATATATCAGGATAGCATACAGTTGGAAAATACTTGTATTCATGGTTTATAGCATGTATCTCCCCACGGAGTTTAAAAAACATGTAAAGGTGGGACTATGAACTCACCTAAATTGCGATTGATTCATTCTTGTTCTAATTCGATCCTTATTCTGGCATCAAATCCTTTTAATGATTGTGTTTGCTATAACATAGTTATTTCAGGATCCATGTGTCGAGATTTAGGGTTTTGTTGGGTTTTATCTATCGCTATTTAGGGCTTTGATATGCGTAATCCTAATAATCTGTTCATGGTTGGGTTTTCCATATCCCTTGGTTTGCAAGTTATATCTGATCAATTGCATACTCTGATCTGATCGTTAGGCCTTTCATAGATCCGATCTTTGCTTATTTTATGTGATTTAACACGGCTTGCAATTTCTTTCTTGGTTCGTGTTTATTCGTAATTAGGATTTCGTTTTGATTCTCTTTTAGGGATCTGATCGTCGCTCTTTTCCCATTATAATCATTGAGCCTTGACTGATCTTGTTCGTTTGTGTTCATTGACTATATGCATCATCAGTTCTTGTAAGGCTTGACTTTTGGTGTTAGGGTTTCGTTTTGATCTGTTCATTAGGGATCGTGATTTGTTGCTGTTTTCATATCAGCAATTTATCTGTTTGGTCTCATGATTGGAAGTGGGTTAAGGGCTGATTTGTGGCTATGTTTATGTCGTGGAAGTGTTATGGCAGATGATGGTGGTGTTATTGGGCATTAATGATAGTTCATTTGGCTGCTGGGACCTGGTCTAGCTGCTAACGTAGATTCTTAACTCTGCTATGGTAAGTATCTGTCTTGGAAGAATGATGCTTTCTCATCGACCGATATGAGAGGCTTGATGGCTGTGGAAATTTCCATCTCATTTGATGGAATTAGGTTTCTATGACGGATTTGAAGTTCAATACTGAGCAAGTGCTGATTTGAAGATCAATATGTTATTCGTTTAATAGTCATGTTATGAAGTAATGGGAAGTTCGATGGGTGCGAAAAAGTCTCCCATTGAGGCAAGTTAAATTAGGAAGACTATGCTAGTAACGTGTTTATGTTCTTTGGAATTTTCCTAGTTTATGTTTGTGTGAAGATGATTATTCTTCATTGGTAGTTCATAAAAGTGGCATGTCACTTTTATGTAGGTTTTTGGTTTGTTGCACTTGATGTGCATGCTTGTTACCCATGTAACGAGATGTGATGTAGGACTTCACCTATATCCATTGTATTTAAAAGCTTTTTTGGTGTAATACAATTTACCAGGAAAACCCTTTACCCAAAAAAATGAACTCACCTTAATTCAGGGAAATCTGATTGATATCAAAAGTGACTCAGATGATATTAAACGGCTTTGTCACGCAACCTGAGGTAACATGTCAAGTCTTAGATCGATTGTTGATATTACAAACTTTATTTCATAAAGTTTAATGGTTTTTGGTTTGATAACTTGTGAAAATATCGTATCACTGTTCGGGCTATCATAATCCAGAGGTCATGTAGTAAACGTTTGAGGAGCTAGGACACTTTAAATCGTAAATCCAGCAACTCGTCAAAACGTCTACCCAAATGAAACCCCTCACATGAAATTCCCTAGTAACATGGTACGTTATAGATTAAATGATAAGATTTTATAATTTTAAGTTTCTTCAAGATCTAGATGATGATAAATTATGTTATATTTATAACATAATTGTTTTATAGTGTTTTGATCGACGAATGATAACGGCAAATGTGTCGGGTTTTAATAAAATCGAGTCTTATAATATTTAAATATATTTTTATAATTTATATAAAAATATTACATTTTATACCTTTAAGAATGCAAAATGACAATATATACCCTTGGTTTATATATATTTAGAAAGTTAATCCTTTATATATAAAGTATATATAATTTAAACCTTTAACTTTAAAACTTGGATAAATAGCCCCTTATAGTTATAACTTTAGAATAATGACATTTTTGGCACAAAACTTATATAATTTCAAAAAGTTATGATATATACCCTTATGCATGGAAATCGTTTCATAACTAGTCCAAAAACTATGCAAAGTGTATTTTTGGAATCCAAAAGAGTTTTGCAGCTTATGGCTTATTAGAATAAGCTAAAATAGGTAACTTTTACGAGCTTATAGCTTATAGAAAGAGCTTGTGTACATGAAATACCAAAATGGGCGCGTTTGGTTTAAGAAAACCAAACCGTATGGTTTTGGTGGTTCAAGGCTTGAACAAAAGACTTACACATGATCTAATAAAGCTAATGAAAGACCAAAAATGAAGCAAGAGCTTATAGAACAAGTGGAATGACTTACAACTTGAAAATGGGCCGAAATTAGGGTTTTGGGTTCGTACGCCTAGGAAATAGGTTTCAAGGATTCTTCTTCTTGGTTCTTGGCTTCTAAGGGATTTGTACTTTCTTCTAATTCTGCTAGGGCTTGGCTTGGACTTAGATTTAAGGTGGAAAAGAGTTGTAAGGATGAAATGAAAGGGTGTGCTTTGTTCGGCTATTTATAAGGCATGAACCATCCTTGGTGACCAAGTAAACTTGGTGTGGTGGCCAAGGGTTGTAAGGGGTGATTAAGGGAAGCTAGATGGTGAGTATTACAAGCTAGAAAGGTAGCCTTGAATGGTGGAAGAAGAAGAAAATGGTGTGGCTTCCTAAGGTGATGATGAGGTATGTATATAACTTGGTGTCCAAGGTGGATGATGGTGGTGCTTGGGTGGCTGCTTGGTGACATAAGGGTGAAGGTGATGGTGAGGTCATGGAGCTACTTGAGGTGCTTGGTTTTTAGGTTAGAACTAGTTTCGGGTGTTTAGGGTTTTCGTCTAGGTTTAGGTTATAATTAGGGTTTTGTTTAGGGTTTAGGGTTAAGATTAGGGTTTTAGAATGATTTAAGGTTTATTTTCTTGGTTTATAAGTTGTGCTTTAAGTATTGTAACTTGTGGTAAAGTGGTGGTAAGAAATACACATGATTTAGGAGGGAAAATGACCTAGTTTGAATTCTATGCATGTTTAACTTCTACATTGGGATTTAGAAGGTTGTGCTAGGGTTTAGGAGGGAAACGACACTCAAAAATAACTTGTACAGCTGCTTTAGACATTTGTACACTTGTTTCAACATGAAATTAGGGTTTTTGGAATAAATGTGAACGTATCTTGTTTATTTTGAAATAATGTTGTAAATGGTACGTTAAATTGATAATGTACTTGGTAAAATGATATTAGAACATAGACTTGACATATTAGGATGTTTACATGATATAAACATAGTTATAGTTGGAATTGGTTGTTGCGTGAGCTCGTTTAGTTTGCTATGTAAGTTACGTTACATAGTTGAAATGAAATGAAGCAAAAAATTTCCTGTGAAAATGATTCTTATATATATCATGAGTGTAAATTACATTGGTGAAATTTGTGAGTTGTAATAGTCTCCCTCCCTTAAAAGAAATCTCGTCCCGAGATTTAGTTAGATGCCGGAGTGATGTTTGAAAATAGATGCTGATACTTGGCACAAATTTGATCTTCGCGTTCCCACGTAAATTCCGGTCCTCTTTTAGAGTTCCATCTTACTTTGACTATAGGAATACGACTCTGTCTCAGTTGTTTGACTTCACGATCCATAATTTCCACTGGTTCTTCCACTAAATTGAGTGTGTCATCGAGCCGAAGCTCTTTCATTGGAATGACGAGAGATTCATCAGATAGGTATTTCTTTAGATTAGAAACGTGGAAAGTATTGTGGACACTACTGAGTTCTTCAGGAAGCTCAAGTGTGTATGCCACTGGGCCGACCCTTTTAAGGATCTTAAATGGTCCAATGTACTGGAGGTTAAGCTTTCCTCGCTTTTCGAATCGGATGACACCTTTCCGAGGTGACACTTTTAACATAACACGATCTCCAACTTGGAATTCCAAAGGCTTTCGCCTTATATTGGCATAACTCCTTTGTCGGTCTCTTTTATCTTGCAAGCGTTGTCGAATTTGTATTATCTTTTCGGTGGTTTCATTGATTATCTCTGGTCCCGTGAGTTGAACATCTCCAACTTCGGCCCAGCAGACAGGTGATCTACACTTTCAACCATAAAGTGCCTCGAATGGTGCTGCCTTAATACTGGCATGGTAACTGTTATTGTAAGAAAATTCTACCAATGGTAAGTGTCTCTCCCATCCTTTTCCAAAATCTATAACACAGGCTCGAAGCATATCTTCGAGTGTTTGGATGGTTCTTTCACTTTGTCCATCACTCTGGGGATGATATGCCGTACTCATGTCTAATTGAGTACCCAAGGCACTCTGCATTGACTGCCAGAATCTAGATGTGAAATGACTGTCATGATCCGATATGATGGATATCGGCACCTCATGACGTGAGACTATCTCCTTTATATATAACCTTGTAAGGGTTTCTATACTATCTATTGCTCGGGTGAGAATAAAATGTGCTGATTTGGTAAGGCGGTCTACAATGACCCAAATTGTGTCATGTCCGTTGATGTTTTGGGTAGTTTTGTAACGAAGTCCATTGTTTTTCTTTCCCATTTCCATGTAGGAATCTCTGGTTGTATTAGTAAGCCGGATGGCTTCTGACATTCTGCTTTAACTCTAGAGCATGTTAAACACTTGACAACATATTCAACGATGATCGCCTTCATGTTAGGCCACCAATAGAGTTTTTTTTAGATCCGAATACATCTTGTCAGAACTTGGGTGAATGGAATACTTCGATTTATGGGATTCATGCATGATCAAGTCCCTCAAATTACCAAAGAGTGGTAACTAGCTTCGGTTCTTGATACATCGGGTTCCATCAGGACGTACTTCAAATGCTTTGTCCATTCCTTGTAAGTTCTCAGCTTTGATGTTCTCTTCTTTAATCGCCTCAGTTTGGGCTTCGAGGATTTATGATGGTAATTTTGGGTGAAGAGTCATGACTAATGCCCTGACTCGGAGTGGTTTGATTTGTTCATTCCGACTTAAGGCATCTGCTACAATATTTGCCTTTCCAGGATGGTAGCGAATCTCACAATCGTAATCTGCGAGCAATTCTAACCAACGGCATTGTCTCATGTTCAACTCTTTCTGGTCAAGGATATGCTAAAGACTTTTATGATCAGTGAACACAGTACAATTTGTGCCATACAGATAGTGTCTTCAAATTTTAAGAGCGAATACTACTGCTCCTAATTCGAGGTATATATAAGTATCGCACTGAGGTATACATAAGTCGAACAAGATGACAGACGGAGTTCCAAATGGCGCGCAGGACATATATACTGTTAAGACCTTAAACCGCCTAGACATGCCAAGTATGGATTGTTGAGAATTGTTTAACTCATCTAGGATAGTTTTACAGATAATATTGAACACGCAGCGGAATAATAAGAAAACAATATTATCAAACAAGGTTTTAAC